>JBAGKK010460735.1:0-17422 GCA_037177015.1 Euceroptres primus
TCGACATTTGACAAAAACGGGGGGGGGGGGTCAAATTTTACACAAATCTAATACCTTCTCATATGATGAGAATGTAATATTTTGGACCACCCTAATGAAAATACAAGCTCATCAGAATTCTAGTTATTTTGAAAGTTATTTTTTTTTTTTTTTTTGCACCCGAAGTAAATTAACGAAAACAGAAAGGAAAAATTATTTTTGTACATAAGAGAACGAACGTTTACCTGTTTTAGAATTTATATTTTAATAACTTCTAATGATTTGAAGGAGTAAGTTATTGTTTATAGATATTTTTGTGATCTTTGCAATTTTTACTTACGTTTTATTAATTTTTATGCTGTTTAATAAAAATATTTAAAAAATTGTGAACATGCGAAATTCCTAAGACAAGCCTTAGTTAGGGTAGAAAACTGCAGATAAAAGTATAATCTGCTTTATCTATGGATTACCGACGGTAATTTTCCGCCATAATTAGTACCTTTCCTAACCTCTTTAGTGCTTTTTGATCATGGAACAAGAAATTTTTAAAAATGTGTTGTTTATTCACGTTATATCAGTAAATTCTTGATCTACGATGAATAACACTTGTAATTTTACAACTTTATATAAATATTAAGTTCTTGATCTTTGTTAATACTTGTTTTCTATTTGACCTTATTTAACGTCTATTTTACGTTTCATAATGTATTTTGCATAAATAAGCTGTCATAAATTTACAGAAGGTGTTTAAGCAATACGCTACAAGTAAAATTTATCAATAACAAGTGTCCAATAACATAATTTTTTATGGTTTTTAAAAAGTGCCCGTCTCAGGATACCGCGTTGCCTATACGAAGGGAAAAATACTTCTTTTTTTCGACATTGAAATTTATTGCCTTTATCGACTTTGTAAAGCAAAGATCAAATTATGATATTAGTAATCGCTTTTGATTTTCAAGTCCCTTAAAATCAAACATTTTCGGAAAAGATGGAAGGATCTTAGACTTTTCTCTACTCCCGCCACTTCGTTGAAAATGCAATGAAAAAAAAACCTCGGCTCTTCAAATACATAGCTTTTTACTTTGAAAATCTAAAGCATTTTCTCAAAATAATTTCTCATTTTCACTTAGATTAATTTCTCTCATATATATTTAAAAAGATAATTGATAATTAATCATTATGTAAGTGTCCGGAATCCGAACTTTTTTAAACATATAGAATGAAAATAAGTTGCTTATATTTGCAAACCAAATTTTTTTATAAGTTAAGAGAAGATATAAAAATAAATTTAGAATTACGAGCTGGTTCTTTCGAACAATAACAGCAAAAATTTGTCTTTCTGAACTTTAATGGAGGACGAATGCGGTCCATAAAGACCATCCAGGACGTGGGATGGGTAGCAGAGAAAAGAGAAAGGATTCGACGAATCACAGGCAAGGACTTTGGATCATTTAGCGAATTAACAATTATAATTCGCGATTAGAATTCCCGTCATTAGCATAAGCGCTCGTCACATGGAACTGAAAACTTTTCGGTGCCCGGCGACGACCGAGCACCGAAAGGAATAATTTCACGTGATTCTATTGGGGAAAAGTGGGGAGGATGGATAGGCAGGGCCCTACAGGAAGCACATAGATAAAAGGAAAAGAAATAAAAAAGTAGGTAGAGGAATACGAATAGGGTTCGATAAAAATATGCAAATGTTGGAAATGTGTTCACCTCTGAAACATTGAGATTTTGCGAATTTTAAATTAAACGACGAATCACAAAGCACCAGTAAATGAATCAGTGAATCGCGTTGAATTAATATTATTCGAAGGACATTTATTATTAATTTGCATAGGAATAAATCAATCTTAATATTTAATCTGCTGATTTGCGTAATATTAAATGTTTCAATTTTATAATAGTTGATTTTCAAGATTCAGAATTTTTTAGTATTTTAAAAATCAAGTATTTTTTACACGAAAGAAACCTTTTTCAATTTTAAACTATTGAATTCAATATTGGCAGCATTAATCAATATGTATTAGTCCATTTAGAAAAAATGCTTTAAATTTATCAAGTGCAACAAAATACTGTCATATTAATAAAATAATGTTATATTATACTGTTATATTATATTATAATGTTATATCATACTGTTATACTAACAAAATAAAATAATATTATATTTCAGGGTAGAATTAGATTTTAATATTTGTCCCAGAAACAAACTGTATTTGATAACACATTTTTGGAGTTGAATAAATTGCTAAAAGTTTTAAAACGAGTCGAGCTTTTAGTATTCAATAAATTTCCGGATTGCGAAAGTATTTTAAAACTTACTTGACCTACTTCTTTTCTCACATTTTCTTGGCACCGATATTTCTATTTTTTTATGAAAAAAAAAATAAACTGATCTTAAGAATCTCAAAATGTCCTGCAATTAAATTTAAAAACATTTCATTGATTTATTTTCTATAAAATACTTTTTCTCAACATTTAGATGAAGAGTGAATTGTAAGGGTAATTATAAAAAATAATAAAAATATCAATTAATGGAATATGGGCATATTTCAGAAACTATTAATAAATTTTTGTTTTTATATAGGTGTCTAAAATTAGACCGGTGGCGTTAGACCAAAAACATCGAAAAAAGTCTGATCTTATGACTAATGTAAAACTTCAGAAAATTGTAGAGGAGGATGTATAGAATGAAAATTTCGAGTTGCCCCGATGTCAGAGTTGCAGATTTTTTTTTTATTAACAATGTCTAAAAAAGAAACGAATTTGACCCTATTTTTGAAGTTAAAAGTGTAAATAACTCATAAACGGTGCATTTTAAGACCACTAAACCGTCTTATGATTTTGTTTAGAACTAAAAAAAACTATTAATTTTATGTATTTTCGTACTATAATTTTCGTTCTTTATTGCAAAATAATGTAAAAACGGAAATTTTTTGCATAAAAATGTTTAAATAATTGCCTTAATTTGTCGTTTCAAACTAATTTACACGTATGACTATATGATAATCATAAAGTTGGCGTTACGACTTTTGGATTTAAAAAAAATGACCAAGATCGATGAAATTGTTGTCTTACAAATCAATTGTTAATTAAGGTACTCTTATTATTTGGCTAATATTCAACAGCGCGTAAGTAAAAAACTATTTATTTTACATTGGTCATATTTAAATGAATGATAGTTGTCAATGTCACTTTAATTTATAATCATAAAAGGACGTGTTTTCTATTATTATAAACAATTACAGCCGTTTTTAATTGTCAATTTTTTATGCTTATAAATAAATTGATTATCTCAGCTGTTTATAGCATTAGAGAAATAAAACAAAAAGACTAGAAAGAGGACGTAAGGACTCACATTTTTAAAAAAAGTTTATGATACAACAAATAGAAGCGGGGCCAGGGGGCGTTGAAGTCACCCACTGATTACAGGTGCGCTATCATACATAGAGCGAACAACAAAACTTTTAGTTATTCGTTGAAAAGTTATCTTTTCATTTATAAAATGCTATTATGATTGAGTAAGAACTTTGTTAGAAAAACAAATAAAATACTTGAAAAACGTTACCTCGATTTCACTCAGACAGGTGGCTTGAGAAAGTGACGATTCAAATTTGAGCGCGCTGGACTAAAATTGCTTTTAAGAAAAAACATCGCTCTATTTTCCTTATTAATTCACATAGAAAGCCTATTCAGAAACTTTCTTCAACTACTTTCATCAGTCTAAAGCCAAATCTAATATCAGATTTAAAAAATTTTTGAAAATTAAAAAGTTATAAACAATTAAAAAATTTTTTATTTTTGCAAGTTTCGAAATTAGTCTGTTAACAATGAAAATGTATTTTTTTATTGAAGTAGCCTATTGTATGTTAAACAAAGGTACAGTTTTAATTTATTTTCATTAATTTAATTGTAAATTAATAGAAAAAATAAGATTAAATGAATAAAAATTGTACAACCATTTTGTAATTTGTATTCAATGTCAAATAAATAAAAATGAAAAAAATAAAATTTTTTCGTATAAATTTTATTGCATGAAAATACATTTTTTGATGAATTTTTTATTACAATATATCACATTATATACCTTATAAAACTATAAATGATTGTACATATTAAAGTTTGTTTAAATAAATTTTCAACGCATAAAAAAGACAATAGTTTTGCGTTTACATACAATCCAACGTCTAATTTCGTAAATTAAAGATAAATTTTATAAAAAAAGAGAAAAAAAAAGAAATTTGCACCTGTCTGAGTGAAATCGAGGTAACGTTTTTCAAGTATTTTATTTATTTTTCTGACAAAGTTCTTACTCAATCATAATAGCATTTTATAAATGAAAATATAACTTTTCAACGAATAACTAAAAGTTTTGTTGTTCGCTCTATGCATGATAGCGCACCTGTAATCAGTAGGTGACTTTAACGCCCCCTGGCCCTGCTTCTGTTTGTCGTATCATAAACTTTTTTTTTTAAATGTGAGTCCTTACGTCATCTTTCTATTCTTTTTGTTTTATTTCTCTAATGCTATAAACAGCTGAGATAATCAATTTATTTATAAGCATAAAAATGGGCAATTCTTAAAAACGACTGTAATTGTTTATAATAATAGAAAACGCGTATCTTTTATGATTATAAATTAAAGCTGACATTGACAACTATCATCCATTTAAATATGACCAATGTAAAATAAATAGTTTTTTACTTACACGCTGTTGAATATTAGCCAAATAATAAGAGTACCTTAATTAACAATTGATTTGCGAGACAACAATTTGATCGATCTTGGTCATTTTTTTAAATCCAAAGGTCGTAACGCCAACTCTATGATTATCATTCAGTCATACGAGTAAATTAGTTTTAAACAACAAATTAATGCAATTATTTAAACACTTTTTTTGCAAAAAATTTCCGTTTTTACGTTATTTTGCAATAACGAACGAAAATTAAAGTATGAAAATACATAAAATAATAGTTTTTTTAGTTCTAAACAAAATTATAAGACGGTTTTGTGGTCTTAAAATGCACCGTTTATGAGTTATTTACACTTTTAACTTTAAAAACAAGGTCGAATTCGTTTTTTTTAGAAATTGTTAAATAAAAAAAAAATCTGCAACTCTGACATCGGGGCAACTCGAAATTTTCATGTTATACATCCTGCCCTACAACTTTTTGAAGAGTTTTACATTGGTCATTGACATTTGATGTTTTTATCTAACGCCACCGATCTAAATTGTATGTAAATTGTTGCATGCAATAGGTTTTGAATAATTTTTTTCTACAGATCAGGCGTTTATAAACAAAAGTTGCAATGCTCTTTTTTTAAGACTTCTGCTTGTCCCAATCGCGTTTTTCAAGAGCTTTTTTTTATCAAACTCTATGAAACTTCAAGATAAAATATTACCTAAATAAATTTGCTTTGGTAGTGTCTAAAAGCGAAATCAAGTTTATTCAGAGCGACACGATTGGATATTGAAAACAAAAATTACTCAAGGTGAAGTTGATTGATGATCAGAATCTTGATGACAACTCTTCACAAAAATTTAACGCAAAGCCATGAAAGAGTTCCCGTCGCATTTCTTTTTTAAAATTAGGATATATTTTCTGAACAATAACCTCTTCAATTATTATCGAAATTTAAAAGAAATCCTCTAGATTTCTCAGTATTGTATTGAATCTGATAATTAAAAATGTTCAATAATTAACAAATGCTTGAAAAGGCAAGTTTCCCCGTTTGACCAATTAAAAAGTATAATTCCAATAATTACATGGTACGAAAAAAACCCTTGAAACAAACTTATGGACTCTTTTCTAGATTGTAAAACTTACAAATCACGAATACTTTTATTTAATTTGAAGATTATTAAAGATGGTTGTTAATTTAATTAAATTAAAACAAAAATCTGTTAACAATGAAAGCTTTCGCTTAAAACATTTACCATAAAATTGTCTCCGGGTGGTATCAAAACTACTAGAGAGTACCTTCTCTCTAGATAAAACAATTTTACATTCTCTTTTGATAAAACCTCAACAGATAAAAGACAGTATCATGATTAAACAGATTTCTACCTGTTTCTACCAGTTTCAACATGTTTTCTTCTTTACCGATATTGTTCGGAGATTTCTCCATCCTTTAACGAACTCTGGTGCCAGATTCAAATAACTACTGCCCTTTCCAGCGAGTTATATCGACGTCGAGATGCTGAACGACGCATTTATACGGGTAGGCTGCCCGTAGGCGCTTCAGTCTCTGCTTGGGACGTGAAGGCGTGAGTATGGGGTTCGAAGATAACCCGCGAGGCGCATACAATTTTAAATTACTCTCAACCGCATAATCACTCCGCATTATAAAAGTTGCTCAAAAATCAGCCGGCGGGAAAAAGAAAAACGGGAAACCGACGACACCGTGTCAATGACTTAAAAACCCTAAAATTTCCCCTTCCCAGAATTCACCGAATTCTTTTTATTTCATCTAATCGAACGAACGAAACGAGCAATTAATCCGCGCAATGAACAGCCTGTCAACGGGGCCCAATTTACCAAATTAACGAGCTTAAATTTTTACCTTTGAGACAAATTTTTCGAAAATTAAATTAATTCAAAAATAGAGACGAATTAAAACAAATAGAGTTACTAAAAATACTAGAAGCTCAATGATCGGTGCACACTTAGGTGAAACGCAAACCAGCAAAAGAAGGGTGTTCGTGCAACGAATAATTATGACAATCTGATTCGTTGCTAAAGTGAACGGGATTTATGCGTGAGTGATCGCAATACTTAGTGGTGTTGAAGAAAAAGGAAAAGAAAGACAATAGCTAATCCTGCGGGATACAATTAAGAGGTAAGTGAGCCGTCGATCGCTCTTCATGACACTACTCGTTTTGTTATGTACTCACAGCATCTTCAGCCTCATATGTATACATCTGCAACATGCAATTACGATTCGTAATACCTTTTGTAATTTCAACTAACGGCAGTTACTTCAGATTGACTGAAGTTCAAAGTAGCTATTATTCTCGTAGCACGTGTCATTAATTACTAAAGAGTAAGAAATATTGTTACGAAACACTAAACTATGTTTTGCCATTTTTGAGTAAATTATCCACTAGAGGCTGAACTTGTTTTGAACGATTTTTCAATAAATATTTTATAAAATTTATTGACATTCTTGTTTACTCAAAACTCACGAAAATGTGCATTATTTGAGCGTTTCAGATTTTTAAAATGCTAATCTAATCAGTATTTATCTGAAAGATGCTGATGCAGCACGTTGTTTAAAAAAAAACATAAAATTTTTAATTATACATATTTTAAATAAAAAATGTTTATGAGCAAACAATTCTAAAAAAAGTATAAATAAATTATCAAAGTTGACGAAAGTATATTTCAGCTTCTTTTCAAGGTTAATGTATTAATTTTAAAATTATATTACACCTTGATGAAAATTGTTATCATTAAAAACTTGTAATTTAATGATCGAAAATTCAGAAAGTTATGTAATACTTCGCATTGTGTAATTGCATGTTTATTAAAATATAATCAGAATTACATTAATATATTAATTTATAAATCTATGAATCTAATTAATTCTTTAATGTACTATGTGCTTCCAAGGTGGAACAGATTATCAGAAATGTAAAGTTCTCTGTTATGCTTTTGTATATTTTTACCAGACATTAATATCTTTTTAACTGATTTTCTGACATGGGTAACAAATGAAAAATGTATTACCAGAAAATTAAGTAGAACCAATGTTATTGAGCCACTAGGTAAAAAAGAGTTAGATCGACTTGCGTGTAAACACGAAGTGTAGACTTTGCCTCTGTAATCATATCTCGGCGATAAAGGGAGAATTATTATCGGTGCCTATATGATTCATGGAGTAAACCTAACTTTTAAGTAAGCTAGTCATTCACCCGACCGAGTTTCGTAATCCTATAAAACACGGAAAAGTATATTCTAAAAGTAATAAAAAGAACGAAACATTTTTGCACGTATTTCTTTGAACAATACCTTTCACTATTTTTATAGACATGGTTGTTATTTGTACATTGAAACAATTGTATTGTCAAAAAATTATAGATTATTCGAAACGGAAAAAGAGACAAATAAAATCAAAAACTTCGAATAAAAAATACATAAATTGAAAATTCAAATACACATTTAAAACAGTAGAACATTTATAAACAAAATGTACATACGCAGATTCTTTACTCTCATTGTTTCTTATTGTTTTGTCATTGCTTTCTGAATTGTTTATTGAGAAAGCTAATTTTTAAATTGAAATCTAAATATATTCAATTTTTTAATTAAAGGATAATTTAATTATCGCCGAGAAAGTCTTAAATGTTTATAAGATTTTCATATTTTGTCTCATAACTAAACACTGCCATAAAAAGTCATTAGCATATTCCATTAAGTAGTAAATAGCTCTAACCTTTCCTTTCTTATTTAACGACTCATAAATAATATAAAATATTTTTCTGACAATATACACCCTTTAATTACAAAAAATTGAAAATAAATTCACAATTTACAAATAAAAAAATTAACAGTTTTGGTCAAAGGTTAAAAATATATATCAAAACAAAAATAATAAAAAATAACAAAAATATATCAAAAAATATATATCAAAAATATATATCATAATTTCATTGGTTTTCTATAACAGAGGAGTGAGCGGCCAAAAGTCCATTTTTCATGTTTTTGAGATATGTAGTTGCAAAAATGATGTATCTTGAAAACGAATAATAACATCTAAATTCTAATTTCAGCATTAAAATTAGTTGGCATCCACAATAAATATCAGAGAGAGAAGAAATATTTATCTATTCCCGTATTGAAGTAATTAACAAAATTAAAATGGACTTATTCACTTTTGCCCGCTTATGAACAGATTTTCCAAGTTTTAAACGTGGAAACAAAAAAAAAATAAACTTATTTCGTATAAATATGGCTTCTGTGAATCATATTTAAGTCCCTCAAATGATTTTTTTGGTTTAAAATCTTCATTTTTGAAACTTCACTATGTTATAAAATACTGTCAAAACGAGGTTAATTTTTTATACATCGTGAAATTTTTTGTATATTTTTAAGAAACAGTTCATAAGGCTCCTAAATTTGCAATAAATTATAATAAATTGTTAATAAAAAAATTTTCTTTGGACTTAAGCAGTTTTGGTAAAGTACAATATTTTAAAAGTGGAAATTCTTTACCTACAAATATTTTTTCCTAAATATAACAATAACAGATGGATTCCTAAGATTCTAAACATATGGAACCTATGCTTATCTCAATTTTTTTTAAAAGAGACTTATGTATTCATTTATGGCCGCTTACTCCTCTTTAATTCCAAATACGTGTGTTCGCATTGACTTTAGGTGTGAATAGTCCAGATGCAATTATCAGAAAGATAAGGAATTAAAGAAGAATAAAAAGAACGAGGGTGGATGCTTTATGCTTTATAGCACGAGAACGCTACATCGGTATACGGTGGGGCTTCGGTTAAAAGTGAATGGAGAACCTGTCCATTCACAAGATTTTCTTCAAACGAGAACCTGCGTTGATAGTCGGCCACTTTTGTGCAACATTCGACTGCACACACACTCAACAATTTTTATATGAATAAAAGTCGAGTTTTACTGATTTAAAAAAATAATGAATTACTTTTATGTCTTACTTTAATTGCGACTGTTGAAGAATGTCTCATTTGCATAACATAAAAAGAGAGTGAAACAAAGGGAACAGATGCAATATAAGTCTTTGTGGTTTAGAATAGAAAGCATTTTTGCATGAAAGACAATGGACGTTACTAACGACGCTCGCTATTGATGTAAAACTGACGTCTCAGTAAAAAATAAGTTCTCATCATTTAAAGAGGATAATAGATAGTATTCCTGAATTATTTAGGTCAATTCACATGATCTTTTAATCTAGAATTGAAAGTAAATTCTTACAGGGCAAAATTTGATTGAAATTGAAATAAAAAAGTTTATTTGTGAGCAGATATTTGATAGATCCAAATAAAAATTATAGTTTTAAAGTAATAAATTATTGCTATCCGGAAGACTGCTGAAATTTGAAAAATTGCACTAAGAACCTGAGAGCAGAAAATTCTCACAGATATTGCATGTACCCAGGAGAAACGTGACATTTTTCGCAATTACAAGTTTCTCTTGGTTGAATTAACATAAGGACTTTTTATTCTTTTAAATGCTACTCTTCCCCGATTTCCCTGGGATAATTTTTTCAACGACTCAGACTAAATGAAATCGTTTACATAGATCGGTGATTAAGATTGAAAACCTCTTGGGGCTTATGTGCAGAATCATAGTTACATAAGAATAACTCTCTATTAGGCGGGTACTCTCGATCATCCAAAGAGTTCGCGGGCAAATAAATGAAATAAATAAATAATCGTGCCATGAAATGCCACGAACTCGATGCACGTTATCGATTTCACATGTCAGACTGAACGATGAGTGCATAGACGCGTTTGAAGTTACGAGGACACGCTTCACATGAGAGCGAGCCCCTTCAGCGCGGTAGATCGCTTATAGGAAAATAAAGCTCAAAATGGAACGTGGATGTAATAATGACAGAGATAATCCATCTCGTTAAGTGGACCAGGGGGTCCACTGGTGTAAGTACATGCATGATAAACGACTTCAGGAATGTTACAGACATTATCGGTATACCTCGCGCGCGGATGTAAAGTGAAGATATCGCATTTCTTCGCGTGCACTCGGTGTATGCACAGCACAGGGTTAACAGGGGCGTATATTCCATTTCTCACTCACTATTGTTTTAACTAATATTCGCGCATTTATCAATTTTCCCATCCTGTCAATTCCAGGGATCACAGCGATTCAAAAGTTCAATTTTAGGGAAAATAGAGGATTTCTATTGGAAATTTGTTTCTTTTAAAAATACCAACGAAGTTAGTAAAATTTAATAAAAACAATACTTTTATAAGAAAACTAAAATTTCATTAACAAATTAAATTATATTGACTGCAACTAAACGAGCAATTACAGTTTATGCGCGGGGTACGACGGAACTGGATAATTTCAATATTGAATAAATACTAACCTATAGAAAAATTCAAAGAATTTAAAGGATCACATGATATTCACAGAACTTTTATGCATTAATTACAATCATGAAAGTAGCAGAAAATATTGATAAATTTACAAATTTAAAGAAAAAAGAACAGGTGCAATCATTCCATCACACCCCCACCTGTGGGGCACGAAACGCATTTTTTTCGTTCAAAAAAGTCTGCAGCCTTCAATTTTGCCTCAACTTTCAATTATTTAAAAAAAAATTAAAGTGTGCTAAATTTTAAAGAGCACCCTGGTCAGAGATTTTGGTATTTTCGTCTGTTTATTTATTATATGTTTACTCAAAGTATGAGAAAATCGAGATTTTTTACAAAATAATTATTTACTCTTCAACAACGGTTTGCCGGCCCGGAGTTTTCGAGGGGGCCCGGATTTTCCGGAACTGTCAGAAAATAAATTTTTTTAAATAAAATTATTGCATCAGCCTGAATTCTAAATTTTCAAAATTACATATAGGGGCCCATCATTCCCACCCCCCGGGCCCGGTTTTCCTCTCTGCGGGCCTGACGGTTTGCATATAATGCAAGTCATCTTCAATCAACTCAAAGGGACTCCCAGAATACAAATAATTTGATTATTGTATGGTTCAATTATTAGAAACAAATTGAATCAACAACTGGAAATAATATTGTAATTTTTATGGAAAAAATTTTTTCTTAAATAAATAATTCAAAATTTTGGCACTTTGGCTTGGAAAAGAATTTTTTGCATTAAAACTGCTTTACATTTTTGTGAAAAAGATTTGCAGTCGCTATTTCTATAAAAAATTAAAAATAAACAATTGTTATAAGAAATTTTTGTAGCGACATATTTAAATTAGCGGTTTTTATCAAATTCGGATTCCTCTGAATCATTTCAGTTACTGCAGATATTCTTGAAAATGATATATATGTAATTCTATTTCTTAATTTTATAAGCAATCAAAATGAATAAATGCAAAATTTTAGTATTTTTCCTTTGGAAAAACCGGCCTTCGTCAATCTGGAGATTTTTTTCAATAGTAGCTTCGTATCAATTGTAGGATTTATCTTTCAGCCTTTGGTTCGCTAAATCCGTGTTCGTAGCAACACGAAGTTTAAGGACACAAGAAAGCTTTTTTAAATACATGAAAAGTTCGTAATATTTGAAATTAAATAATAATGTTTAGTTGTTTAAAAAATAATTTTAAATAATATTTTATTATCATTGGTCATTAACTTACACTCTCAATACCCTGTTGAGCAGTTTTATTGCGAAGGCCAATTTTTTTCTACGGGAAAATGCAAAAATTTTAGAATATTTATTTCTAATGTCTATAACAATCTTTATTGTCAATTTTTAATAGGAATTTTAACTACAAATCTCTCGCACAAAAATTTAGAGCAGTTTCAGTGCAAAAAAAAAATTTTCCCAGGTGAAGATGTTACAATTTTACATTTATTTATTTAATTTTTCTACAAAATCAGCAATTGTTATGTTTCAACTAATATAATTGAACATATGTTATTTTCACGAATATATGCATCAATTCAGATGATGAAGGGAAATCCGAAATTGAAAAAACCACAAATTCCAATTTTTTCCAGAAAAATTGTTTATAACAATTTAAATTATTTAAATACTTTTAAAAAATAATTGCAAATCGGGTCAAAATTAAAAGCTGTAGACTTTTTTGAACGAAAAAAATGCATTTCCTCCCACAATGCGACGCACAGTGGTTCAGAATCAAATTTTTGCGAACAAATCAGTCTACAAGTCACAATTTTTATTTCATTTAGACGTTCCTTTTTAAAATTGAAGCTGAATAAATTCCCCAGTGATTCCTCGAGGCCGATATTTGATTTTTTGCTTTTGCAAAATTCTATGTAAGCAACAAAAGTAGAAAAAATGTTGTTTTCAAAAACATCATCACTTTAACCCGAAAAAAATTTTTCGAAAAAATGATTTGTGTAAAAAAAATTTTCGAAAAAAATGATTTGTAAAATGTGTATTTTCTGACTCAAAATTACTGAGTACTCTTATAAAAAAATTTTAAGAACAAATACTCAAATTTGACATTTTTAAATTTAAAAATGTACTTTCTAGCTTAAAATTACTGATATTTATTATGAAAGTGTCAGTCAGTAACAAAACATTGTCAAAGATTAAGAATTGTTATTTTTATAATCAAAACTTTATAAACAAATAATTAAATTTTACATTTTTAAGCAGAAAAAGTAATTTAATTACTGCCATTCCAAAAATTTAAATTTCTGAATTATAAAATTACCAAAATTTTTAATTTTCAACAAATCAAATTTCCGAAATGAGTTTGCTAAAATTCTCCAGAATCTTAAAAAATACTAAAAAATCTTAGATTTCTGTCTAAAATTTAAAAAACTACTCTACAAACTATATAATTTCAGAACCTTTGGAGGCTCTCTAGAGTTTTCTAAAATCTTCCATGAAATCTTCTGGATTTTTGCACAATCTTCTAGAATTTTCTAGAATATTTTAAATTTTCCTACTTGTAGATTCATTAAATCTCCTGAAATCCTTCAAAATTCTCTAGTTTTGAAAAGTCTAAAGAATTTTAGAAAGATTCTGAAAACAGTGCGGAAGATTCTTGAAGATTATGGGAGTTTTTTAAACTTAAATTTAAATGATTCTGCAGAATTCTGGAGTTCAGAATATTATGGAGGATTCTAGAAGATTCTGGAGCAGTCTACTACTTTTTAAAAATATTAAAAAATTTTGGAAGATTTTTAAAGACTTTATAAGATTATAGGAGAACCCAGAAAAAAAGATTCTAAGAAATATTCTAGAAAACCCAAAAGATATTAGTCGATTACGGAAGAGTTTAGAAGTTTTGGTTATGGAAAATTTTGAAAGATATTGAAAGAGTCCGGAAGATTTAAAGTCAGTTTAGAATATTTTTGAAAATTTTAAAAAATTTCTAGAAGACTCTAAGATTTTAATGTTTTGGCACGCATTTTTCAATACCATAAGTTTCTATTTATTATAATGCTTAGAAAATTAATCGGAACTTTGAATAAAAAGGGAAAAAGGGGGAAAATTCGCAAAAATAGGGATTTTAAGGGGTCTTAAAAAAAATAGGGGAAAATATGGGCAAAGGGGAAAAAGGGCAATAGGGGACTGACTGTGATCTCTGCAATTCATTAAAAGCGTTTAAAACAATGCTAAATTTTAAAATAAATTTTGGAAATTCGTCAACTAATTGTAAGATAAATGAGTAATAGACTATAATAGGCTATTGTACATCAGGTATAAGCCCAGGATGAAATGATTTTACCAATTTTGTAAGAAAAGATTGTAAAAATTGTGAAATTTTCGATTTTTTCCATAAATGTTAACAACTTCCTAAATAGTTTATATTTTGATATGTTCTTGGCATCATTTTACAAAAACTCGCCATAGAATTTCATTAATGTATAAAAAGAACTGCTAGGGAAAGATATCGTTTTAAAAATCTACCAAAAATCGTGGGTACAGAAACTTTTTTTTTTCTTGATCCAAAAACTAATTTGTTTAATTTTATTTAAACTAATCTTTATTATATTATAATGCATAGTTGAGAAACAATAATAAACCTAACTATTTTGTTTCATAATGTAATTGTTAATTACTTGCAACGTTTGGATACGCGGGGTTTTTCTGTGGTGCGGTTAATTTCACTACAAACATAAAGTTAAAGCCTCAGGATACTAAGAAACTGGGTTAAAATAAGTATTTTTATACTTTTACCCATTTTCTTATATTTATTCTAGCCTATTGGCATTTCAGATTTCAGGTACTCAGAAAATAAGTTGAAATAATTCACTGAGGAAATAGGTTGAAATGAAATCGATATTTCAATCCCCAGCTCATTTTTCATATGGTTGCCTGGAGGCTTCAGCTTCATTTTTTTATTATGTAGTTAAATTAATTGTACAATAAAAAAGTGAAGAAATTAGTCACCACAAGAAATAAATTTACGCCAGCAGTTGTGTACGACCAAACTTTTCATTTGAAGACAGACTTACGTAAATGCCAAATATTTTGCTAAAAAATGTTTTCCAAAAGTTCTTTCACTTTCATTATTTACTTCTATCACCGAAAAAAACTACATAGTAAAATTAACTAGTTCAATAGTTGGCTAGAGGGATTACTAGTTTTTGTGGTTAAATTAACTACAAATCTAGATGATTTAATTAATTTTTAGTTGATTTAACTAAAATCTATAGTTGATTTTACTAAATTTTTAGTTAATTTTAATTAAGCATAACGAGAATTTTTTGGAAATAACGAGATTTTCTCAAAATATAATCAATTGGGACCAAAACTCGATGGATATCAAAAATCTGTAATCTTGAAAACGAAAGGAGACGAAAACGAGAATCTCGTTCGAGTAAAGTTTTGTCTCATTATAAGTACCATGTTCGAAGTTTTAATGTCATCTGACGATATTTTTGAAAAATTTAGAAATTCTCGTTATGCATCTCTAGTTAATTTTACTAGAAATAACTAGTAATCCCACTTTTCCTCGGTGTACTGTTACAAAAAATTAAGGGACTGCAAAATCGCTAACGTTTGCGTTTAAGGATTTCAAAATCAAAGGTTATTATTGAATTTAATGCTGGGGTTTTCAAATGATCTTTTATTATTTATATATTATATTGATGATAAAATGAATATTTTAAAGTTTTAATTATCCATATCGGAAATGTTTGAAGTGTAACCTTCGAAATTTAGATATTTTAATTTTTTTTAAATGTTTTATTTTCATGAAACATGGCAACGAATTATTATATCTTCTGCAAAACATAAAAGGCAAGAGAATAATGTGCAGATTTTTCCTTACACGCCCCTGAGGGATATAACGAGAGTATCGCCCACGGGACTATGTGTAAGTACACTCGCAATTACGGTCGCCATACACGTGTATCTGGGATCTATTTGATATCCATAGCCTCGCTCTATATTATCCTGAATATTATCCTCTCAACGACAAAACCGTAAGCAGGTCGAATCCACGCATTATAAATCCTTTAGTTTTTATGGGATTGTTATTCCACATGCAGAACTAGAATTCTAACTGTATTTGAGATACTGTGGACAATCAGGATATAAGGACACGGATAAGATAATTTTAAAATTACAAAAATATGCTTGTTCTACTATTTTCTCTCTTACAACTTTGTTATCTGATGTTATAAACTTTATTATTCGCACAATCACACAGTAAAGGACATGGAAAACTGGAATGTCGCCAAGTATCAACTCTGAAGGTTTTATCCTTTCAGATTCACTTTTTATGCGACTCGAAAAGTAAAAAACACACTAAGATTAAAATGTAAACTCAAATGATTATTAGAAAATTAGTTGAAACAATCAAATTTTCGAAACTACTAAATTTATTTTAATTCACATGTTGAAAGTAATCACCAGGTTGATATAGAGTACATTGACTGATATTTATTGTTTCCTAACAGAAGATAAAATACGGTTATGAAAACGGATTCTTGACATAAGTTGTTTTGCGGTTTCACTCATTTATCTTTGTTGGTTTTACTTCTGATTGTTCAAAGAGAGGAAAGCACATAGCTCCTTTATGATGTAATTAAATCGCCTTAACTTTGGTTTGCAATATGTGTAGGTATATGAGCTTTTTTTGTCGTTGACGTGGCTTGCATTTTTCTAGTAATTAAAACAACATGTGCTCGACATTTGTTTATGACTTTCATGCTGCACAGAGAATTGAGGAAATGTAGAGAAAGGCGCAGAAGTCGGAAAGTGAAGAGGTGGGCGTTTTATGAACTGGTACGCGTAAAAGCAAAGGTACAAGTTGTATTCCTACTTCCACAGGGTGTTTCATTCCTAAATAATTTTAATATCAACATTATTTAATTAAGAAATATTAAAATATTTATACACAAAAATGAATAATATCAAATACCAAATACCCTGCCTTGTAATTTTAAATTGAAGATTGTTTAAATTTTAGCAGAAGAATTAAACATGATAATGATGAATATTGAATAAGAAGTATCTATTGACTCAAAGTGGGTTAATATGCTTCAAACTAAAATTGCAGTCACGGTTATAGTCGTCTTGATTGGGCCCCGCTGTGCGATTCGAGGACGAACTTATTAAAAAAAAGACTCTTTCATTCAAATGCAAATACATGATGCTTAAGTATATTTGTCAACCATATTTCCAAATCAAAATCGTTCATTATGTAATGCGATACTTTAAAGAAATTATTATCTAGTATGAGACATGTTGAAATTTATAGAGAAGGAAAAAAATTAATAGCTGAAAAAGAACTAGAAGATTGATATATATATATATATATA
>JBAGKK010460846.1:0-17421 GCA_037177015.1 Euceroptres primus
GTGGACATTTGACAAAAACGGGGGGGGGGGTCAAATTTTACACAAATCTAATACCTTCTCTGATGAGAATGTAATATTGCTATATTCCTAAAATTGAAGAACTTTTTCTCATACGAAATTTAAGAAAAAATGTAATGTTATCTATCATAACTATAGTTACTTGTCATAAAAGGTTTTGTAATAGATCAATCGATTCGTCTCATCAAATGGAATAAATGTGGTACATAAAATATTGTTATATTCCCAAAATTGAAGTACTTTTTCTGATACGAGTTAAAAAAAACAAAATTTAATTTTATCTATTATAACTATAGTTGGTCATGAAAGGTTTAAAAATAGGTCAATGAATTTGTCTCGCCAAAAGGAATGAATTTGGTACTTTCAGTATTGCTATATTTTTCTAAATTGAAAAAAATTTACTTATAATCAAAAAAATTCAGAATTCAAAAATTTTAGATTTTTTGTTTGGAGATGATTACAAACATTCTATTGACTTTTATCCACTAAATACTACCCCAAATTAAAAGAAATTATGTATAAAAAGTTTTTTATTACTTAAAACACATTGATAAAAATTCTTGACTATTTCGAATTTTTCAAATTTATTTTTTCTATGAAACCTCTAAATCTAGAATGAATTTTCTTGACTATGATCAAAATTGAAGAAAAATATCTAAAACAATTTTTGAGAAAAATATAAAATAAAAAGAAATATTTCTTCTTATCTGCTCCGGTTCAAAATTGGATAGATTTTAGACATCATATGGGACTATAATTCCTTTAAATTTCGTGACCCTACCTCAACTCGTTTGCCAGATATGATTAAAAAGGCATTGTTTACATACACACATACGGACATTCTTTAAAAACCTTATTTTCGGTTTCCTGAGGTCGAATTATGTCGAGAAATGTCAAAAAGTGAGATTCGAAAATTTTCATCGTTACATAGCTTCCTTTTTGAGTAAGCAGTAATAAATAGTAATTAATAAAGTCTAATAATTAACAAATAATAATACGTTGTAAAGAACAATACATTTATAATATTCATATTTATTTGATTATTGGAGATTGAGATTTGATCGGTTGGCTGAGAATCGTGTTATTAGAGAGGGCAGACGAGAAACAGAGTAGGTGATTGTACCTCGAGGGTAACAGGGGTAGAAAATGAAAGAGTAAAGTATTTCACTACCACCACAGTAGATATAGAACTTCCTGTTCAAGACGGAAGATCGATCCCTCTTGGTGGAAATATCTCGTAACTCACTTCAGTAAGCTCTTTAGGAAACAGGAAATTGTTACTTCTTGGTGAAACAGGAGGGAAAATGATCGATAGGTGACTTCGATACCAGGCGATTCTTCATGTTACTACAAATAGACAGGGATCTGAAAACCGTTTGAGTAAGCTTAGCAATCAACAAAAGCTTAGTGAAAAGCTTGGTCTTCTTTCCGTCCAATACATGTCTAGAATGATTTTTTACAATAGTTATAATTTTAGCAACCACTAGGTGCTGTCTTTTCCGCAAGATAATCTTGTAATTAAGATAATCTTTACAAATTTTCCTATTTTAAATTATAATAAAATAGCAAATGTTGTTAACATGTTAATAATATACATTTATTATTTTAATAATTTATTTAGAGGTGGAGTTGTTTTTTGAACCTTTTTTATTATTCTGAGGTGTGAATTTGCTAGTATATTCATTTTTCAGAGGTTTTAGGTAAAACTTTAAAAATATTATTTTAAAACTCACCTAATATACTGTTTATCATCAAAAATCCTTACATAAACCTGGAAACTGTACTTGTACACTGATGGAACTGCTAAGAGTGAAACAAGAAACTTTTAGTGTTGAAACCTTGGAATATAATTCTGAAACGCATGTCCAGGTTCATTGGTAAAATAATTAGCAACTAAAAGGTTCACTGTACTCAACGTAACGGTCAAAAAGGTGCTAACTAGTGACAAGAGTCACTAGTTAGCACTTAGTTATTTTTCTCATTTACACCTTAGATATTGAGAATTATTTTTATTTCTTCTGTTTCATCAGAAGAATTCTTTAAATTACTGAAAATAAACTATTAGAAATTGTATTACAATACATAAATTAATATTGGTCTATGAGGTTTTAATTTTCAAAAATGTGATTTTAATTTAATAAAAATATTTATTAAAATTACTTTTTACAACTTATTATTGACAAGTAACGTAGCTTTTGAAGAGGATCAAAAACTGTGAATTATGGATTTTAAAATAATTAAAAAGCGTGAAATTATCGACATT
This sequence comes from Euceroptres primus, assembly GCA_037177015.1. Classification (NCBI taxonomy): domain Eukaryota; kingdom Metazoa; phylum Arthropoda; class Insecta; order Hymenoptera; family Figitidae; genus Euceroptres; species Euceroptres primus. The sequence continues at coordinate 2,282 of JBAGKK010460846.1, forward strand.
TTCTTGTCAAACGTTACCTACTTGATCACTTAGTAGATACCTGTCAGCATGAACTCTTGTACTAGGCTGTCAGTTATTAGGAAAATGATAGACACACCCCATCTTGATTCTCATTAACCTTGTTAAGTCCAGTTTTGGCTTCATATCATTCAAATCTCTCGCAGAATTATTAAAAGCTCTTAATATTTTCTCAATCAATTATATTTATATTCAATTTTAATAAGATAACATGAAATAATTTATATCTGGATCACTAATATATTACTAATAATCAGGCCTGCCCCTAAAGTTTCTTTATTTGAGAATTTTATTCCTTTTTCTCCAATTATTCGCTTTTTTATTCTAAATTCCAATTAATTTTCCAAGTATTATGAGAAATAGAAATTTATGACGTTCAAAAAGTCTATTAACGTTTTCTGAAATTTTCCATAATTTTAAATTTTCAAACGTTCTAAACTCTTCCATAACCAACTAAAATTTTCTGTTTTGTTCCAAAATTATTCCGAATCCTCCAAAATCTAGAAAACTTATTTGAAATCCAAAGGGCATGAATTCGGAGAACCACGTGACTTGAATAGACCTGCATATTAGTAAATTTATTTGCAGGCATCCATTTGTGCAGAACCAAACTCTTTCAAGATCCTCCAAATTCTTCTCAAATCTTACATAATTTTCAAAAAAAATTCAAATCTGTTAGAATTCTCTATTCTAGAATTTCAGACTCATTCATAATCTTCTAGACTCCCTCAGAGACTTCTTAATCTTCAAAAAATATTATAAACTGTTCCAGAATCTTCTAAAATCCTCTAAAATATTCTGAACGCTCTCATAACCTTCGAGAATCTTCTAGAGTCATCCAGAATTCTCCAGAATATTTTAGAATCCTCTGAAATACACCAAAGACTCTCGAAATTTTCTTAAATTTTTTAAAATCTTCAATATTTTGTTGCAAATAAAGTTTTCTACAAAAAAACTCCCGAAATTTACTCAGATCTTTTAAAATTTTTTTAATTTATCTGAAATCTCTATAAGTTTTCTAAAATATTCGAGACTGTTCCAGAATCTTCTGGAATCTTCTAGATTCTTCTGGATTTTTCATTAATCTTTTACAGTTTTTTACATATCTTATAAGATCTTAAAGAATATTCTAGATTTTTTAAATATTTTACAAAATATGCTAGTGTTCCAGAATCTTCTAGAAACCTCAAGAATATTCTTTATAAATTCTGTAGACTTTTTGAAAATATAGAAAAAAAATCTGGACGAGACTAGAAGATTTCAAAAGTTTGTGGCAGGATTAAAAAGAATTTTGAGGATGCTAAAAGATTCGGAAACAGTCTAGAATATTTTTGTAAATTATAATAGATTTGATGTGTATTTGAAAATTTTAGAAGATTTTAGAACACTGACAAATTCCGGATATCTCTGTTAGAGTTCAAAAGATTCTGGAAGATTTTGAAAGGCCCTAGAAAATGCTTGAGGATTTTAGACGACTTTGGAAGAGTTAGAAACTCTCTGTAAGATTTTAAAAAATCCAGAAAAAAGCCTGAAAGATTTTAAAAAATTTTGAGGGATTTCAGAAGATCTAACGAATCTACAAGTGTTTGGAAAATTTAAAGTAGGTATTCTAAAAGATTCTAAAAGGTTGTCGAAAGTTATAGAAGATTTCTATAAAATCCTAGAGAGTTCCAAAGGTATTGAAAGTCTAGTTTGTGGAGTATTTTTTACATTCTAGGTAGGAATCTTAGTAATCATAATTAATCAATAGGTCATAGTTAATCATACTTATTCATAATTAATAATTCGGAAACTTAAATTCGTGTCCGCAGTTTCAGCAGCCAAAAATTTTTATATTTATATAACTGAGATATTTTTTCCTGCTTGTTAAACGACAATTAAGTTTAAACTCTAAGGAATGGATTTGTTCATCTAATTTGTTTTCTCATAAAAATGTTGCATTTATTAAAAAATTAACATTTAATTGCTTCTTTGTTATTTTTAAAAGCAAAAATCTTCTCATTTTTAAAAAACCCTCTATTTCCCCTGAAATTGAACTACTTACTAAACTGTTGTGATCTTTGCCGTAATAAAGTGACTAAATTATTTTTGATCACTTCTTAAACTTATTTTTAGTGTTTTTGATTGACGAAAAAGCATATTATTCGATTTGTTTTAAGAAAATAGAACTATAAGCGAAAATTTGTAGGTCACTTTTGGTCACTTTTTTGAAAAAAATGGTCACTTTTTCAAATTTGATCCGATCTTGAATGTCACTGGTAGGCCTGTAATATTGTATATTAGTTTAATGTAATTTTAATATTAATATATAAATTTCCTGATAATTTATCTAACTTTACAAATATTAATCATTTTTATGCTAATTATAATTCCATAAACTATTAAATTTTCTTTTCAATTAACATGGTCAGTTTCTTTGTTTAAAAAAATATCTTATTCAGAAATAGAATATGCTTTTCTCCATAAAAAGGTACGATGTTTGAAATAAAGATTTGATGATAAATTTGATAAATTTGATAAATTCCTGATAATTTATCTAACTTTACAAATATTAATCATTTTTATGCTAATTATAATTCCATAAACTATTAAATTTTCTTTTCAATTAACATGGTCAGTTTCTTTGTTTAAAAAAATATCTTATTCAGAAATAGAATATGCTTTTCTCCATAAAAAGGTACGATGTTTGAAATAAAGTATTTTGACAAGGAATTATTAAACTTAAATCTCATTTCCCACAAAATTCATAAAGTCGTCGTAAAATGAACTTTAGAGTCTCGGATGTTACGTAAATAACTTCAAAAATTCCTGATTGAAATTTTGATAAGGTTCACTAAAGGAAAATAACTTCGAAGATGATTTTTAAGGAACTATAAAATGAAGGATGGTCGCATGTAATTTTATAACATGCCATATGGACACCTTTGTCATTGAAGCCGTTAACTGAGGCCAATTAAAACATGGTAGTGAAGATAGAACGACGTATATAACACGTGGTACCTGAACCTATTTGCAGTGCAATTTGTAATATCCCATCTCTAATCCTGTATATTCGATAGATGCAAAATGCTAGTCTATATTCCGTGCGCATTCTCCATCACTGCGGGTATATAATCCGTGATAATTCCTCAACTAGGATACGTTGAGTTGATATCTTCCAACAGTTAATGCTGAGCATATCCTTGCAAACGAGTATTTTTACTTTAAAAAGTTGTTTTAATTCTCAAATATAATTTATTAATTTTATATTATTTCTCGCGAATTATTTCTAACTCGAATTATTTTATTCGCAATAATAAATTTTTTAAAACTGACTAATAGAAAAAAGTCCTTTATTTGATGTGACATTTGTATTGCAGTACAAAATATCTATACAGGTTTTATAATTAATTTTTAATTTATGATTCTTAATTCTATGATTTAATCGTAATTGTTTTTGTTATAATTTAAGAAAAAATCGAGTAGCGAAAAGGGACAAGGATACGTAAGATCACAATCTTCTTTCGTTTGATGCGCCAGATCATATTCATCCGTGTTTTTTTTCGTGCTAATGGGATTGCTGAAATAAAATTTTAAAGAAACACTTTGCTTACATAGCCTAAAGTTCGAAAAATAATTTTGTTAATCTTAAAATCTTTACCTCAGAATTACGCGTAAGATGTCTTCGATCAATGATACACCAGGGGGGTTTAAAAGTGTTTCAGCTTCACAAATTGTCCTCAAAATGCAAGTTTTGCCTGGTAAGTTGAACCTGACAATAAATAAAACAAAGTCAAAAAATTAATACAAAATAAGTACAATTTTTAATTTAAACTTTTTAATATAATAAGTGTTTTCCAAGTTAGAATTTTTACAATTGAATTCATATTTTTGAAATCTTTGAAAATATGTACGAAAGGAAAAATATTTTTGGAGAATATTTATAACATAAATTGGCCAAAACATAAGTATTAAGTAATTTTCAATTTAGCTAACCTTTCGAGGGCTGATTCAAAATTAGAGTACAATTCCCTACGATGTCTACGATTTTTCCAATAGGGTCTTCGAAAATATGTTTTTCTCATAGGATATCTGTATTTCGATTTCGGTTTTGGTTTCGGTTTATCAGCTTCGTTTGGTATTGGCCAAATAACATCAAATTCATGATCTTGATTCCAAGTGAATCCTTTTATTGGAAGAGTTTTCAATACCGACAATGTCATCTGTATAAAAATTCTCAATTAAATGTGCAATCAATTACACCTAATTTTTTTACTGTTTATCAAAAATGAAGTTCAATTTATGATATTAAAACAATAAAGAATACGCCTAAAATATATAATTTCACAAAAATTTTGTATTATTTATTATTTTGTTATTTTATTTTTGGACTAAAATTTAAAACTCAATTTAAAAATAAAAACTTACCACGAATGCACTTCCTTTGGGAAACACCAACGATCTTTTCTTTATTCTATGAACTTTGTGTGACCTTGAACCAAAGTCATCTAAATCTGTCTGATTTTCTGAACACGTTTCATATTCTAAGGTGAAATTTACAACTGATAAAAATAAAAAACTCTTGAGTATAGTTCCCATATTAAAATTCGCTTTGACACTTTATTTTTTGGTGATTTCAAGACGTTCCGAAAGAAATTAAACCCTTCCTTTAGGAAAAGCTGAAATATGGCTCCTCTTAACGGAATTACATGTGTAACAGTGACAGGAGAGTGTTTAGAGTACCAGTTATCAAGTTACTGTGGCACCTGATTACACGTTATACAAAGTTAAAAGACTCTTATTTCGTTTCAAATTCAACTGGTTTCTATTGCATAATATTTAAGTCATTTCTTCAGAGTTCAAATCCTCAATAGAGGAAGCAATAAATTTACTATTAGAATAAAAATGCATTGGTGCAGATTCAAATTTTCTTTTATTATTTTTAAACGTTTACAGTTGTTGCAAAAGAATTTCTGTATTCAGAAATATGAAAGTCACTTTGTTCAAGCAGGAAAACGGAATTTAAGTTTAAATTTAAAAAGAATGTTTAAAAATTTATCGATTGATAAATAAATATTTAAAAGAAACTTAAATACTTCATTTTGAAATTAAACTCTGCCAACATTTGAGGTGTTTAAAGAACTAAGAATAGTCTTGAGGATTATCCATCCGTTTGTGTACATAATCAACCATTCTGCTCAGCTGATAATCTTCAGAAATCCTTTTAAAGTGAGATAAACCGCGCAAACTCCTGAAAATATAATAATATTCATTAAAGAAATATTATAACTTGTTCCAAGAATATTTTTGGATTAAATCAGTCTCCTATTCTCCTTTTCCCCTATTTTCTCTCTTTCGACCTATTTTTCCCTTATTTTTCTCCAGATACCCTAACATCCCTATTTTTGAGAATTTCCTTCTTTTTCCCCTTTTTTATTCAAAGTTTTGATTAATTTTCCTAGAATTATAATAAATAGAAACTTCTAATATTCAAAAACGTGTTCTACAATATTAAAACCTTAGAGATTTAGAATCTTCTAGATAGTTCAAAAACTTTTCTCAAAATTTCTAAAATTTTCTAGACTGACTCTAAATCTTCTTGAGTCTTTCAGTGACTTTCAAAATTTTCCATAAACAAATCTTCTAAACTCTTCCATAACCGTCTAATATCTTCTGAGTTTTCTAAAATATTTTCTAGATTCTTTTTTTCTGGGTTCTCCTATAATCTTATAAAATTTTAAAGAGTCTTCTAAAATTCTTTGATACTTTAAAAAGATACACTAGACTGTTCCAAAATCTTCTAGAATCCTCCAAAATCCTTCAGAATTCTGCAGAATCTTTTAGAATCCTACAAAATCTGCAAAAGAATCCCATAATCCTCAAGAATCGTCTAGGCTCTTTTCAAAATCTTCCTAGAAGTCTCTAGACTGTTCGAAACTCTTTAAACAAAAGTTTGGAAGAGTCTAAAAGGTATTAGAAGTTTATGGCAGAGTTCAACAATTTTTTGAGGATTATGAAAAATTCTGAAACAGTCTAGAATATTTTAAAAAATCACATTAGATTTTGGGGTGTTTTTGAAGATTTTACAAGAATTTTCGAACTCTGAAAAATTCTGGATATCTCTGTGTTTTAAAAAATCCTGTTAAATTTTGGAAGGTTCTAGACAATGCTAGTGGTTTTTAGAAAAAAATCTGTTTTAGAATCTCTGGAAGATTCTTAAACATTATAAAAAATCTTGAAGATTCTAGAGAATTTTGAAAGGTTTTAAAAGATTTAACGAATCTCTACAAGTACATTGAAAATTAAAAATATTCTATTAAACTCTAGATTGTCGAAATATCTAGAAGATTTCATGAGGAATGTTAGAAAAGTCTAGAGTTCCAATCAGGCTCAAATTGATGTCATATGAAACTCTCTCAAATCTTGACCTTGAAATTACTTTTTTTGAGAGTTATAGAGGAAAGTAAAATAAAAAAAATGGTATTTCTCGTAAACGGCCAAACCGATTTTGATGAAGAAAATATATGTTATGAAGATCAATGGTGCAATTTTATAAAAAAATGGAAAAAATTTGTTGATCCAAAAAACGGGTGAAAACAATTTTTAAGTTTTTAAAAATTTTTATAACCATGACACTCCCATCGATTTGGAAAAAATATGTTGAATTAGACAATCTAAGGATGTTTTTGAAAAAAATTGAAGGTGACACTCTAAACCATAATCTCAAAAAAATTTTTTGAAAAATTAAAATTTTTTTCCCACCAATTTTTATTGTCAAAATTAAAATTAAAAAAAATAGTCTCATTGATCTTCGTAACATGTATTTTTTTCATCAAAATCGGTTCAGACGTTTTTGAGAAAAAATACTTTTTATATTTTACTTTCCCCCTCCCCCTCCCCTGTCTCCAAGAATGCGATTTCAAGATCAATATTTGAGGAAGTTTCATTTCTTTGTTTCATATGACAATATATGGCATCAATTTGAGCCTGATAGTGCTGGAGACACTTTTTGTATGCTTATCCGGCTAGTCCCTTTAAAATTTTGGAAATTTCAAAATTCAGAAATCTAAATTCATGTCTGCAATTTTAAGAGCCGAAAAGTTTTATATATCATTAATGTTTAGTCGGCAAATTTTTTATTCCGAGATATTTGCTGTCGGAATTTCTCTCTTTCGTTAACTTCAACGTGTCTTTAAAATTATTTCTTTCGGGAATATTATAGAATAGGGTGGGCCGAAAAAACTCAAAATGATTAGATTCATTGGTAATAGCACTGAAAAGTTTCTTTATGGCATTACGAACAAATTCAAAAAAAAAATTCGAAAATTTCTTACCATTGGGCAATTTTATTGAAAATTTTCAAATTTTGAAAGTTTTAAATTTTTTGTGGATGAAAAAAAAGAATTTTGAAAGTTTTAAATTTTTTGTGGATGAAAAAAAAGAATTTTTTCGTCGAAATATAATATTTCAAAAAATGACGAAAAATTCACTTGTGTTAATTTGTACCCAAAGTTGCCAAAACAAATGTGTTTCGTTTATTTTTTATTTTTTGATGCTCTTTTTAATAAACTAATGAAACACGTACATATTTTTAAGTTTAAAAAAAGATTGTATAATTACTATCGAAAATTTTGGTTGTTTTTTATGTAAAAATGGCTCATGTTTCAGGATCCGTAAAAAATGGAAAAAAAATTTTGTTTGAAACTTAAAAATATGTATGTGTTTCTTTAGTTTATTTAAAAGAGAATCAAAAAATAAAATAAAAACATTTTTTGACAACTTCCGGTACAAATTAACAAAAAGTGCATTTTTTGTCATTTTTTGAAATATTATATTTGGACGAAAAAGTTTTTTTCTTACATTTTTTCCGTCTAATGTTATTCACTTCCATAAACTTTACCCCAAAAAAATTGAAATTTTTTTTCCGCACAAAAAATTTTAAAAATTCAAAATTTGAAAACTTTCAATCGACTTGTCCAATGGTGAGAAATTTGTTGAAATTTTTTTTGTAATTTCTTCGTAATGCCACAAAGAAACTTTCCAATGCTATTACCAACGAATCTAATAATTTTGAGTTTTTTCGGGACATACTATTATAGAGCCTCTGATAATATTTTTATGATTTAATTGCTGGTTTAGTTGCATTCAACATCATTTTATTTGTTAATGAAATTTGAGTTTTCTTATAAAAATCTTTCGGCCCACCCTATTATAGAACCCCTGATAATATTTTTATGATTTAATTGCTGGTTTAGTTGCATTCAATATCATATTATTTGTTAATGAAATTTGAGTTTTCTTATAAAAATCTTGTATTTATTAACTTTTATTTTTAAAAGAAACAAATTTCCCCCTTTTTTGAAAAATAAATTACTTATTTTCAAAAAAGAAATCCGTTATTTTCCCTAAAATTGAATTTCTGGAACCGCTGTGATCCCTGTTTCTAAACATGATGTATTGTACACAATAAATTATAGCAAGAATATATCGCTATAATTTATTTGATAAAATAATCGCTATCATATAAATCTTCATGCTCTGTTTATTTTGCAGACTTCTTATTTTGACTAACTCAGCGATATACATTTTTAATTTTAAACAATTCCAGAAACATTTTATTCTGTCAATAACGTTCTGCACAAAGAATGGAATTCAGTGGATGAATTTTGAAAGGAATATATTATTTTATGTGTATTCTCCCTCATTCGTTCTGCTAGATACTAAAACATCGAACCATAATAATGGTCTCCCAAGAGGAAGGACACTTTCTATTCTGTAAGACTAGGTTTGGCGAGATTAGCCTTTGTTCTATTTAGTTCTGGGATTGCGCAGTAAACCTAGACCCTTTCAGGATACTCATATAGATTTTGTGCATACTCGATATATCTGTAGAGAAGCGTCTGTCCTACGAGATAAGCTTGACTCTGTCGTGACATTGGTACTTGTCAGTGAACCTAATGTTCCATAAAGGGACATTTGCCCTAAGATTATTACTGATAAACAAATCTACACTGCAGCGGCTCTAAATTTAACCAGGAAAATTATAGAAGCTGTAATAACAATAGAGTATACTAGATTAGTGCACAACATTTTTAAAGTGGATTTAATAACTAAAAATAAGAAATTCAGAATATTATTGTCAATATTAAAATTTAAAACTATTCTTTTCAGAATCTCTCTATTGTCAAGAGAATACAACTTCTCATTTATAACGTAGAAACATCTACAATTTCTTTTATATTCGCCTGTCTCGAACATTTCCCGTATTTAAAAATACATTGATAAAATCTGTTTTCTTCTGAGAGAAGTTTGCGACCAGAAGTAATAAGTCTTATTTTTAATTTCATTTTTATTCTTTCCTGCTTGAGGAAAATGCAAACAATATTGGATGATGGAGAAGATGGAGAAGAATAAGGTTCTTTTGGGTATTAGAATTTTATCGATTGAAATGGACTTATAGAAATCTTATGTGTACAACTTATTTTGTTCGGGAAAAAATACCTAACTCTCAGGTTAAAACTGATTCTGGACAGGAAGGAAATGCTTTGTTGCAGTCAGTTGCAGATTCGTAAGCTGCTTCGTATTCAGTTTTTGGGTCCATGTGAAAAGACCCTGTTGGCAATCTGTAATGAGATAAAATCCAATAAAGAAATATATTTATAAGTAATTTCATCTTCAAATAAAATATAATAGTTTTGTCGGTCCAAAAATTAGAGTTCCCTGTTTCCAAAAAATCAGAGAATAAAATCGAGAAAAACTCATTCCTTATTTTTTTTTGTTCTTTTGATTCAGCTTGAGCCAAGTTTCCCATGATTTTTCTCGCGCATACAAAAAAAAAAAAAGAAACTTGGACATAAATTTTCGTGCCGTTCATTACAGTGTTAGGTCCTTTGGAGCGAGAGTAATTCACTGTTGGACGCATACATAAAATATTTAAACTCGGAATTCAAAGTTATGCAAAACTCACGTGAATATGGAGTGTAGGATCTCTTCCATAAAGGATCCTCTTCCAACATTGGAGCTGTTTCGTTTCCCAGCGTTACAAAGGGCTTTCAAAACGCAAGCCTTACCGTCCTTGCCTTGTCTGTGAACAACATAATTTACTAATACAGTAACTAATATAATTTACTATTATAATTAGTGATTGTTACTATGAAGTACATTTCTTGACAATTTCTGTTCAAAAGCTAAGTTTCTAATAATGGCTATATCCTCAAGGCGTTTCCTAAACTGGATATGGCTTCTTGTAACTTGAGTAGGGCTATCTAACTACCATCCCAAAGCCTAGAGAAGGGAAATCGTAGCAATTACTGAATAACTACAGGCCAATTAGATCTGGAATTAACGACGATCCTAACCAGTTCGATTATTCGCTTCAGGTCCCATCGATCTTAAATTGCTATTTGGTGACCTAGAAGTAAAGTTCGTCTTTGATGGCTTTTTGTTCTTTTGTAATTTATTATACTTGTATAACAATAGCATACCGTCAATCGGAGTAAATTATGGAACAGCCGAGGTGATTATGGATGAAGCATTTTTTAATTCTTTTTTGTCACTATGATGAACTTTTCGAAAATTCGTGCGTGGTGAAATTGTAGCGCAGAATGTGCTCTTTCTTTGACATTCCTCGTGGAAGTCAGAAAAAATTCGGAAAGCCGCGTTTTTGTGATTGGCAAGGTAAGGAACTCTCTAAAGTTTTACTTGTATCTTTCATTCTCGAAAATCGGAATAAAAAATATTCAAGGGGAGCATAGAGCAACTATTGGGACGAAATTATGCGTGGTGTGCAAACTTTTTAATCGCTAGTTTCTGAACACTCTTATGAAAAGTGAGACGGCAGGAAATCTGGGGGTAATTATGGAAAAAATGAAAAGGTGAGATTTTTATGAAAATTATGTTTTAAATAAATATTAGAGGCCCCAGTGATTCGGCCTCTTATAATAAAGTAGTGTTTTTGTGCCAGGAAGTTGAAAATGATAAGATTTATATTTCACAAGGAGGCAACCTAACCTCAAAAAATATTACGTTCGACGGAAATCGATTGATATTGACTCAAATTTTGATAAATAAAGAAACGTTGAAGAACTTTATTACCTTACATTATAACTGAACTTCCTTACTCAAATACGAAAGTTGAGAAAATTTCCAATATGGTTATATGATACATAATGATGTCATGAATTACCGACTGATTTTTTATTTAGTTTCAGCGTAATAATGCTGAAATTTGAAGAAATAATAAGGAATATATACATCAAGGAATCAATGTCTGGTGCGTTTCAATTTTTAAAAAATTAGTTTTGGAAAATGTTTTTCCACAATAAAAATTGCAACGCACCAGACATCGATGCCTAAATATATTCTTTATTATTTTCCAAAATTTCAGTATTACATTTGCATTTCTCTCTTAATAAACCCGTTGAATGTTAATAAAAATTGGTCGATAATTCGTGTCGTCATTATGTCTCTCAGACCCTTAATAACCTAAAAAAAATACTTTCTCCAGATGCCACGGAAATACCTAAGGTTAACAGTAAATTTCTGAAAATACTGAATTTTACTTTTTTTTATGGCTCCTACTTTGAAAAATTATTTTTTTTTTCTCAAATATTTTTTTATATCATTGAAAAATATTCAAACAAAGGTTAACAATTGAAAATTTACTTCCATAATTAACCCATCGGCGGGGTAATTATGGAACAAATTTCGATCACTAATAATTTGGAGACTCATTTTTTTTTCAAACCAAACTTGCAGGACATCTTCAGAGGACTTTTCAGAATACATGTATATGGTACAAAAAAAATTTAGTTCATTTTCTGATTTTTGGTGGAGCGCGAACTGAAGAATACGTTAATTTTGTTCCATAATTACCCCGGTTGACGGTATTTTACTTTATAAAATTTATGATATAATTTATTATAGTTCCACTTTATTCAAATGTAAAATTGTTAGTAAGGTTTACGTACTGATTATCATACAAAATAATAATTAAATTATAGTGAAATTAATTATTTTGCAGTGAGAAACTTTTTACGTAATAAGGTTGCCCTTACTTTCAATTAAAAAAGAAATTGTACTCCCATAGTACTCCCTCTTGATTAAAGAAAATTTTTTATTTTCAATAATTTTTATTTAGGCTGATATTTTAACTAAATTTTAAACTAAATTTTAAACTAAAAAACTAAATTCAATATTACAGAAGAAAATTAAAAGATTTAGTATTTACAGTTGCAATTATATTCTACAATGTAGTTTTATTCATTTCTTTTATCTGAAATGTTAAAAATTGCCAAAACGTAATTAATTTTCAATTTTGCTAACCTTTCGAGGGCTGATTCAAAATTAGAGTACAAATTCGTATTTGGTGGCTTTTCGCTATTTTGTAATTCATTATAGTTGTATAATAATAATATAATTTATTTTATACAATTTATAATATAATTTATTATAGTTCCACTGTATTCAAATGTAAAATTGTTAGCAAATTTTACTTAATGGTTATAACACAAAATAATAATTAAATTATTGTGAAATTAATTATTTTGCGATAAAAAATCTTTGCAGTAAAAGTATTACCCTTTCTTTCAATTTAACAAAATGTTTATATCCAGTAATTTTTATTTACTCTGCTGATTTTAATTAAATTAAATATCACAAAAAAAGTTAAAAGATTCGGCATTTACAGTTCCAATTATATTCTACAAATTAGTAGTTCTAATTCTTTCTTTTATCTATAATGTTAAAAAGACCACAGATATTTTATTATAATTACATATTTGACTAATTTCTAATTTCACAATTGAACAATTTTATATTAGAAAAAGCGAGAAACATTATTTACTCTTCTATTTTAATAATGATCGTGAGTTAAATCCCAAGAATTTGTTCCATTTTCTCTTATCAATTTCCATTCTTTTCTGAGATCTAGGAATTTTATATTTCTCTTTTTCCTCTCCCTGAGAAAGCGAAAAAAAAGTCGCATGCCTGGTTCTTATTTAGTACTTTTTATTCGTCGGTGGAGTCGTAATTCAATTTAAAGGTTGCTTGCTCCTTGAGTCATTGTCGTTTGAAATCCTTTTTGTTTACGAGAAGGCTGCTTTCGATTAATTTTTCCCTTCAGTTAGGTTATAAAGCGAGCTTTAGATTTACATCATGCGGTTTAAAAGAAAGCTGAGATTACTGCATTAGACTCACGTCCTCAACATTAGCTCCACTTTGTGATATAATTCCCTTCTGCTTCTACGATGATAGACCTCCGCAGGTTTTCTGAACGGAACTGAATTTCTGTGTGGTAATTCATAAGCTAATCCCGCGGTGACACCCAGAGTAAAGAAGCCTTGTGGCTTCGAGTATGTTCCAATAGTCAAACAATAAATTAACTGAAGGAAGCAAGAAAAATCTTAATTTTTACACAAAGATTAAATTTCACTCCACCTCCAACCCCTTGTCTATGTTTTTTTGATAAATAAACTGATTGTAATTTTTCTTAGGTTTCAAATATGATATCCACATTTTGCTAAGAACGTTTTTAACAAAACGTTTGGAAGTAAAATATTTCTTTAATATCATGGGATAATTGTTGGAAATTTGAAAAAAAGTTGTTTATTGAATTACAAGAAAAATTCGTATTGGATTTCCAGTTTAGAATTCTAAATTATTTTCAAGGAGGATACGAATTGATAAATTGAAAAAGTAGCCCAATTTATGAGTGATCCTTTCTTACTAAGGAAATATTGCGTTGGGTATTTATGAATTTTAGAAACCTCCGCAAATAGAATTTTAATAAAGTAAAAGTTAAGAAAATTAAACAATATTAATTTAAAAATATTATTAATAAAGTAATATTAATAATAAAAATAAAATCGTTAATAAAGTAAAGTTATAAGGAAAAAGCAAAGAATCGAAAATACGAATCTCGTTCCAAATTCAGACGAAAATTAACATTAAAATAGAGCCTAAGAGACCCTTGACTATTCTCTTGACTATCACCTATTTATAAATCGCTGATTTTATTAAAGAAATAATATTGAAAATTTTAAAATATGGACTAACCTGAACGTTACTTCCTTGTGGAAAAATAAGATATCTCTTATATCCCACAACCTCTCTTTTGGACTTGCTACTTGTGACATTAACAAGATCAATATTATCTAATTCTGAAGTAAATAGTAATTTAAAGAAAGATATAAAAACTAAGAAAAATATAAAATGAGCACTTTTTACAGACAACATGATTTTAAAGCATCTGAGCTACTCGTAACTGATCTCACGTTTTCATTGAAGATACTGATTATCCGGTTAGCTGGGATGCATTCGCAACGGTACCACTTCCACAGTAGAGCTCGCCATTTTGGTGCTAAACGATTCTAATAATAAGAAAAAAATCTTTTTCCGTTTAAAGTCGATTATTATAATAGATAAATAATAATTACTTTTCTATTGAATATAAATAAGTGTACATAGGAAAAATTAATAGTTGGACACAACAAAAGATTTCAAGAATGATCCGAATTGTGATCTAAATTATTTATATTTCATAATCATTTTGATTTTTAACGGAAATTCGACTATTTTAACATCAAATTGATATTTTGATCTGCAACAGAAATGATCTATAGATCCAGTATTACTGTATTTTAATATTCCTTTTCTTCTGGTATTGATAAAATTAAACAGGAAAAAACTTTCATTAATAGAAGGATAAATAAAAGGACAGAACTTTTGTCTAAATCGTTTTCAAAAATATAAATATGCATATTAGCAGGATGTTCCTGATGAAAGAATTAAGCGCAAATTACTCAATGGAAATTTCAGATAGAATTCAACATACAATTTGACGTAGAATCCAAGATGGAAATTTTATATCAAAATCCTATAGGAATTCCATATGAAAAATAGACGTGAAATTCTGAACGGGATTTCTCATAAAATTCCATATGCAATCCCATATGGACTTCAAACGATCCATATGCACTCAGAAAAATATTTGTTCGGTTTAAACAAAATTTTTTTGAATCAAACAAATTATAACGTTGATATGGGGTCAAACAAATGTTTATTTGATGTCCATATACCTACACGTTGAATAGGTCAAATTCAAAAGCAATTTATTCAAATTTAAGCCCCGCAAGGCCCTATAT
>JBAGKK010461068.1:0-17418 GCA_037177015.1 Euceroptres primus
TCGCTTCGCTCGTGCGAAAAACGTCTCGTGCGCTAAATAATCACCTCTCACACACGTATCGAAATGTACTATTCTGCTCGCAGCGGTCATAACATTGTAAAATAATTGTAAATAAGTGAGTCAAATTTGTGTTAATCAATATCACGGGTAAGGAGTGTAATGCTGTATAATACATTAAGAGGTTAGTCAAGGTTGGACCACTCAAAAAAAAGTCAATGTTCACTATTTTTTTTCGAAGACTGGTTTATTTACTTCTAAATCAATATTGTAGCCTTCAAATATTACATGTTTTAAGAAGTTACAGTAATTTTTTCATGGTAAAATGGTGACAAACAAGCGAGTTACAGCCAATCTTCCAGAGGTTCAAACAAGGCGTTTTGCGGTGTACACGATATTTAAGGAACGACTTATCCGATCGTTACCAAATTTTTACCAATTATTTATAACATGCAATTCTCGTCCTTAATCGAAGCATTAAGTAATATTTAAATTTTTAACAAAATGGTGGATGTTTAAACAGAAATTTTTTTTGCGAAAAAACGTTTATTTTTTTAATGTAAAAAAATCGATTAAATCAAAATTCCAACGATCAAGGACGAGAATTTCATGTTATAAATAACTGGTAAAAATTTTGTAACGATCGGATAAGCCGTTCTTTAGATATCGTGTTAGATATCCGTCTTTTTTTTTTGGACCTCTGGGAGATTGGCTGTAACTCGCTTGTTTGTCACTATTTTACCATGAAAAAATTACTGTAACTTCTTAAAACATGTATTATTTGAATGCTTACAATATTGATTTAAAAGTAAATAAACCCGTCTTCGAAAAAAAATAGTAAAAATAGACTTTTTTTGGGTGCTCCAGCCTTGACTAACCCCTTAATAAAGTAGTAAAGTAAAATAAAAAAATTTATAAATAATGTTAATATGTTTTGTTTTCATTCCTACTTATTCTTGTTACACTAGCCTTATTACTGGTTACACTGGCCTTACCCCCTAAAATAGTTCAGTATTATTTTTCTGTTTTTTATACTATTGTTGTTCGAATGTATACATACCCATCCAGTGAAAAGTTGTAATTGTCAAAAATCGAAATTTTATATCAAAATTTATAATATATTTCAGTTTGGTTATTTCTAGGATTCAGGAAGAAAATTCTCACCGGATTTATAATGCGGGGCATAAAAAAAGAGAATTGTTGAGGATTTTTAATTTTCGAAAATCGAAACTTAAGTCGTGAATTTTAATATTTTTAGCTTTACATATATAATAGGGGTGGTTTTTGGGGGTGAGTGTGAATGTCTTACCGGGCTTATAATTTGAATCATAAAAAAGAGCATTTCTGATGATCTTTAATTGTTAAATTTTGGAATTCTAAGTCGACATTCAATATTTTTAGCTTTACATATAATAGGGGTGGTTTTTGTGATGAGGTCGAAATGTATCACCTGGCTTACAATTCAGAGCATAAAAAAGAGAATTTTTGGCGATTTTTTGGTAATTTACGAAAGTCTAAGGTATCTTGTCCAATATTTTTAGGTTTGGATTTAATAGGGGTGAGTCGGAAAGTCTCAGTAGACCTAGCCATAAAAAGAACATTTTTTGACGATTTTTAATTGGGGAAAATCACAATTTTAACATGTCTTTTTAAACATCTGAGTGGCTCAGTTTAATAAGGGTAGTTTACCGATTTAACCCCTAAAATTTCGGAAATTGTTGGATTTTTCCTTGCACTCGATGAGCATAGTGATGTCTCAAAAATCGTACCGAAAGTGACCATTTTTTGGCATCCGGACCGGGTAAGGTTAGGCAACCTAGGTGCTTTCACTTCACCTATAATCACTCTATTCATTGCAACTCATTTCTTTGTTGCATTCGATCCACTCATACTTTTGCGGTCGCCGCTTAGTCTAAGATCAACTATTAGTCCAGTCATCATGTCGGAAGGAAGGGAGTGATGTGGAATGGGGTGGTCCAAATTTTTTTCTTCGAATTTTCATGCTCTTACCCGAATTTATTCGAATCCACAAACAAAATAAATACGTCTTTTTTTAAAATGATATTTAGAGGTTCCGCAAGCCCGATTAAGTTTAACACGTATTTTCCATTTAAAAAAGACGTTTTTGCAAATCTTATTCAGAATCGTTAATATCAGGCGAATCGAGTTGAAACAGAACATTTTTCTTCACAATTAGCCAGGGAATACGAATCAAAAATTACTTTTTAAATATCTCCCCCATAAGTCTGTTTTATAGGGTTCCAAAAAACCCCATAAGTGAAAAATTGGGTTTTGCGAGTTTTTGATGTGATTGAAGTTTGAGACGTCTAATTTGACGAATTTGACGATCGGTCAATTTTTTTTCTTCAATCAAGATAAAAATGTCTTTTTGTGATATTTGAAAGTGAACGTATACATAAAAATGGGAATTTTAACATAATATACATATTCAAAATTTATATCGTAAAGAAAATAATTATTTATTTACACGTGCCAAACTTATCTTTAATCACAGGCTGAAGTGATAAATATTAATCGAAAGTACATATTTTAAAACTTTCGTAACACAAATAAATATTTTTTAAATTATGCAGTCAGAATCACAAGAGGTTACTTAAATGCTATTAAAATCTGAAGAATAAAAAAATAAAATATAAGTATAATCACAATCTTAAATAAAATTTCCAGGTTTTTCGCGGTAAAATAAAATGCCCGGGTTTTTTCCGGTAAAATAAGATTCCCGGGTTTTTCCCGGTAAAATAAAATTCTCAGGTTTTTCTCGATTTCCCGGTTTGCTAGACATCCTGGGTGATGTTTGAGGCCAAAAATTAAATCCTAATAACGATTCAAAGTAGCCAATAGAATTTATCATTTAAACCAAGGTAGTGTTAGGAAATTTTATGATCGCTAATTGTTTCGATGATTCATAGGGTGTTAAAAAAAATTATTAATCCAAAATTCATTCTTCGCGTCAAGGTGTTTCGACGGATTTTCTCCGGAAAAAACCAACTCGAAAATCAAACAATAGAATTTATTAATTAAACCAATAATACTTTGCACGTAATATTAAAGGTGTTTTAAAGTGGTTTTAGGGATAAAACACCGATCGTCAAATTCGTCACAATAGATGTTTTAAACTTCAACTACATGAGTTTTTGGCGCTAATTATGACTTTTTTGCGGTTTTTTTTTGGGTACAAATTGTTTCTAATACATAAAATATGACTTCCTACTAATAATTAGACGTTTAAATAATTTGATTAAACAATTTATTATTGTTTATAGCAATTTTCTCTTGGAGTAGAGTTACAAAGTAGTGGTTTTTTCCGAATTTTAAAACTTGTTTTCAACTTTTCAGTTAGAGCGAGGCAACAATCAATTAAAGTTAACATAAATAATTGTTTAAACAATTTATTATTATTTTTAGTAATATTCTCTTTGAATAGTGCTAGAAAGTTGCAATTTTTTCTGAAATTTTCAACTTTTTGTCCATTGTTCACTTAGAGTGAGGTAAAAATTAATGTAGCAAACGTAATTGTTTAAACAAATTATTGTTGTTTATAACTATCTTCTCCTATATGAATGCTAGATAGTTGCGGATTTTTCTGAAATTTTTAACTTTTTGTCCACTTTTTACTTAGTGAGGTAATAATTAATGCTGGTTAAAAAGCACAACTGTTTAAACAATTTATTATTAATTATAACAATATTCTCTTAGAATGATGCTAGAAAATTGCGGTTTTATTCTAAAATTTTCCACCTTTTGCCACTTTTTAATTGGAGTGAGGTAATAATTATTTCAAGTTAACAAACATAATTGTTTAAACAATTTATTAAGATTTTTAATAAAATTCTCTTTGAATAATGTTAGAAAGTTGCGGTTTTTTCTGAAATATTCAACTTTTTGTCCTCTTTTTGCTCATAGTGAGTTAATAATTAATGCAATTTAACAAACACAATTGTTTAAAGAAATTATTATTTATATCTATATTTATATCTTCTCCCAGAGTAATGGTAGATAGTTGCAGTTTTTTCTAAAATTTTTAACATTTTCTGAGGTAATAATTAATGCAAGTTAACAAACATAATTATTTAAGCAATTGATTATTGTTTATAACTATCTTCTCTTAGAGTAATGCTAGAAAGTTGCGCTTTTTTCTGAAATCTTCAGATTTGCTTTGACTTTTTAGTTATGAATAAATAATAAATGAACATGAACAAGAATAATTTTTTAAATAGTATTTTATTTTTTTCAAAGTGAAGGGTTTTTACTCTTTTGCTAATGTTTTAAAAATATTAATTCAAACAGAAAGGCTATCTTATAGTAGTGATAAGAACAAACGATGGAATAATTAGGAGTAATGGAAAAAGTCGGATTATAAATGAGCTGTAAAAATATTGTTTTCAATTACAACAGGAAGTTTATTGCAAAGCGTATTAATTATTAACTCACTCTAAGCGAAAAGTAGACAAAAGGTGGAAAATTTTAGAGAAAATCGCAACTTTCTAGCATTATTCTTACAGAATATTGTTATAATTAATAATAAATTGTTTAAACAATTGTTTGTTAAACTGCATTAATTATTAATTCACTCTAAGTGAAAAGTGGACAAAAAGTGGAAAATTTTAAAGAAAACCGCAACTTTCTAGCATTATTCTTACAGAATAATGTTATAATTAATAATAAATTGTTTAAACAATTATGTTTGTTAAACTGCATTAATTATTAATTCACTCTAAGCGAAAAGTGGACAAAAGGTAGAAAATTTTAAAGAAAACCGCAACTTTCTAGCATTATTCTTACAGAATATTGTTATAATTAATAATAAATTGTTCAAACAATTATGTTTGTTAATCTTAATTGATTATTGCATCGCTCTAACTGAAAAGTTGAAAAATGGTTGAAAAATTTGGAAAAAATCGCGACTTTCTAACTCTATTCTATGAGAAAATTGCTATAAACAATTTATAGAAATCAAAAAGATGAATTTCAATAATAAATTGTTTAAACAATTTTTTAAAACATTTAGTTATCAGAAGAAAGTAATATTTTATGTATTTGAAATAATTTGTACTAAAAAAACCACAAAAAAATCATAATTTGCGCCAAAATCTCGCAAAACCCAATTTTTCACTTATGGTGTTTTTTGGGACCCTATAAAACAGCCTTATGGAGGTGATATTTAAAAAGTAATTTTTGATTCGTATTCTATGGCTAATTGTGAACAGAAATGTTCAGTTTCAACTCGATTCTCCTAATATTGACGATTCTGAATAAAATTTACAAATAGGTCTGTTTTTCTTATGGGAAATACGTGTTAAACTTCATGGGACTTACGAAACCTCTAAATACCATTTTAAAAAAAAACGCATTTATTTTTTAGAGGATTTGAACAAATTTGGGGGGAGGGTGAGAACATGAAAATTAAAAAAAAAAATTTCGAATGCATTTTCGGACCACCCTAGTATGGAAATAACTCCAAAAGTTGTTTTCATGTTCTTTTCAGTTGTTATTGAGGGTAACTGCTCCGGACCGGAACCCGCATTAATTTTG
Organism: Euceroptres primus; assembly: GCA_037177015.1. Lineage (NCBI taxonomy): Eukaryota > Metazoa > Arthropoda > Insecta > Hymenoptera > Figitidae > Euceroptres > Euceroptres primus. The sequence goes on from JBAGKK010461068.1 coordinate 5,551, forward strand.
AGAAATTCAAAAAGGTACAAAAAATTACGTTCGCGTGGATTGACGCTTTCCATTACATTTTAGGTCAAACGTAGTTATAATAAAAAAGAAACCATATAAAATTTTGGGTGAAATAAAAAAATGTCCTACCCCTAATACTTTTCTAGATACAGCCTTCCAAAGTGCCTTCCAGGTTTTTTTTTGCGATTTTTAGCCAAAAAATTTTAGTTTTCGAGCTTGTAACTTTTCCTGGCAACTTGAGGTAAAAGTAATACACAGGTGAGTGAAAGTAGACTTAATTTTCAGTAATTCAAAACAAGAAACATTGATTCAGGCCCAATAGGTTGAGAGTTATGACCTCTCAAAGTACACTACTTTTACCCTTTTTTAAGGCTCCTTTTCAGGCTTCAGGGTTCAAGGTAACCACTAAAATTGCTGAAAAAAATTCCCGGTCATCAAAAATTTGTCCCGACCATTTAGAAAATAGTTTGAGATGAGTTACAGCTATACTACCGCAGTGGGATTTTTCAGGAATTTACTGTTTAAAAATTTCTAGAGCTTTTAATTTTCATTCGATTAGAATTTTTTTCAAATTAAAGGTAATTAAATTTATAAAAGATTGTTGGGTGCCGATTTTTGAATTTAAGTTTGTTTATATTAAATTTTTAAATGTAAAGTTGATAAAAAATGTTCTCTGTACCAACAACTTCCATACATATTTTACGCAGAATGTTACCTAGTTTCTTTTTGATAATAACTACTTTTGACCTACAATGCAATGGAAACCGCTAATCCACGCAAACGTATCTTTTTGTACCTTTTTCAAAAAATTGATCCGAGTTCCGATCCGGAGCCGTTGCCGAAAACTTAAGGTCTTTAATTACATGCCTAAAAGAAGACGTTAAAAAACCGACCTGCGGAGTTATTTCCATGCAAAAGTACCTGATGACTGAACTATAATTTTCTCGTCAGTGTTAAACAACTGAACACGCAACAAATACCCAAATCGCAAATTCAAAATTATTCACGAAATATAAAATCTTTTGTCTTTAGTCTAGTTTGTTGAAATACGTTTGGACCCGGGAAAAAATTTCAACCTCAGCATTCACTGAGAAAATTCTCCAAAGCCTATTCAGCCAAAACAAAATTGTAGTACAAAAAAGAAATTAAAATAGTCTATAAGCATATTATCTCTTTTATTTAAATAGAAAAATTGTACAAAGTCACAAATACAATAAAAAACCTAGATTTTAAAATTCTTAAAAATCTTTCCTACTCATGTCTCACAATCTCTAATGTCTAATCTCAATTCTAATGCTAATCGGATTTTCCATCATATAAATTTTTAACAAACTGTACATCTACATACATTTCAAAACATTTTATCAATTAAAAAACTCTAATACTTTTTTTTGCCTGGAATTCTCTTTTAAAAATGCTGATGTCGTTTGTGGAAAATTTTTCTCGCATTCCCAAGTCGTGAGATATTGAACGAAGCAAGCAAGAAAATGCCGAATTATTATTGCCTAGATACACACTATCACCAAGATCGTGCAGGCGAATAGTCAAAAACTACAAGCAACTACTATTATCAGAATCGTTGTGAACTTTAATCCTTTTTACCTGGTGCATGGGATCGTAGCCCATGGATCCGTCGTTATAAGGCTGAGAACCATAGTCACTGCCATTTATTCCCATTCCATAGCCTGCCATATCCTGAGGTCCTCCAGGTGGTGCAGGTGACATCATCGGCGTTGGGGTTCCCTGGCTGGCACCACCCATACTGTACGGCGATGCTCCTGCAAAAGCTGCTGTAGAAACAATCGCGGTGCATACAAAATTCGAGGGCATTTAGTACTCAACAATGCCTGATCAGAGTTGGGAAGTACGTTTTAGAAAATAAAAAAGAACTCGCGTGTTATTTATTGGCAATCACAATAAAGATTTTCGAGTTTCCGTAAATTTTGAGGATTCCAATTATTTAAGGTAGCTACTCAAACTTCAGAAAAAAACTCCCAATTTTTCCGGTGAGTGGAACCCTATAATCATCTTTTATGTACCCTATAATTTTAAACACTCCATCGTGTAAGATCTAATACTTTGAAATATTCTACCTCACATTTTTTACATTTGAAATACCCTGCAATTGATTTAGTTTTGAAATATCCGATTTGTAATTTTCTAAATTGTAAAGCGCCTAAACTAGTAAAAGCATCAGTTTCCAAATAGGGCAAAGGAACCGAATGTGAATCAGGAGTCCAATCTGGAGTCCATCTGCAGTTGGACCGCTGCACAGTGGAGCAAAAAAAACGACCGTGGACAAATTGATTTTCAGAAGACAATTATTATCCGATTTTAACTTTTTCTTTTTTTGAAATGAAAAATAATAAAATTTCGCATCAGACTATCATGGCCGATTTTTAAATTTTTGTTCATTTTTTTGTTTATTTAATAACAAAAATGAAAAAAAATGACTTTTGAAGTATATCGGTTTTTAAAAAATGCTTTGATTCAATCAAAAATACCTAGAAAACTGAAAGCAACTATCCAAAAAAGATGTCCAATAGCAATGCAAATTTTAAAAAATTTATTGAATTTGCTATAAACAAATAAGTGATTGAAAATGGTTTCGTGGGGATTGGCGGCGATTCGTCACTTGTTTCGCACTAAATTTGAACAATTTATGGAGAAAAAGAGTTTTTTAGTTGAATTAATAAAAGTTAGTGAATAATTTGTTATTTTAAGAGCAATTTTTATAAACAAATATCCATATCAGGTATTTTTGATGGAATAAATAAAGTTTTTTCTATGAAATCGATAACATATTACTTGGAAATAAAACCTAAGTATAATATTTGGCCACCAAATAAAAATTAATAATTGTTTAAACTACCTTAATTAACAAATGCACTATTTGGATATTTTTGGAGGTAAAAACTTGATTTTTTTCGATGCAGTTAACTGTAAATAACTAACTTCTAAATTTTTAAGAACATTTTGATGACAGTAATCAATTTATTATTATAAATTTTTATTTTTATTAACAATTTAATTAACGTTGCCATACACGGTATATAATATAAGATTTTTACAAGTATTTTTCCTCTTATTCTCTGCCGATCTGTACATAACAAGTTTAAGAACTGATTTCGTAAAGCCAGAAAGATCATGGCTTCCAGAAGCTAGAGCAATGCTTCTAGAAACTACCTAATAGTACTAATTCTGATCATTTTATTAGTACTAACTCCGAACATTTTATCGTAGTAGGTTATTTTCAAAATAAACCGATCAATTCCGTTAACCGAAAAAGAAAATCAAGTAGTAATTAAGTTTCTTTAATAAATCATCAATTTTTATCAACTTATGGCAAGGAATTATTGTTAAGTAATTTTAATTATATTCTACAAGAAAAAAAAATTTAGTTTACAAATGCATCAGCTGAGAAAAATTTGTTTACTACATTGGTAATAAAAATAAAAATAGTGGATCGTTATCGAACTATCAAAAAAAGTTAAAAAATGTGTTATTAACAGTTGATTACACAAAAAAAAACAAGTTTAAATGCTGAAAAATAGCCAAATAATGAATTTGTTAATTAAGTTTGGTTAAACAATCATTAAATGTTATTAATTCATAGCAAAAAATCATTGCTAAATAACTGGCTGTTAATTCCGTAAAAAAGCAGTATTTTATTTATAAATACATAAAATGATAAAGATATGTTTGAACAATTGTTGTTTACAATAATAAATTGTTTACTATCATCAAAATGTTCTTAAAAATTTAGAAGTTAATTATTTACAGTTAACTGCATCGAAAAAAATCAAGTTTGTACCTCCAAAAATAGCCAAATAGTGCATTTGTTAATTAGGGTAGTTTAAACAATTATTAACTTTTATTTGATGACCAAATATGATGCTTAGGTTTTATTTCCAAGTAATATATGATCAATTCCATAGAAAAAACTTTATTTATTCCATCAAAAATACCTGATATGGATATTTGTTTACAAAAATTGCTTTTAAAATAAAAAATTATTTATTAACTTTTATTTATTCAACTAAAAAATTCTTTTTGTCCATAAATTGTTCAAATTTAGTGGGAATCAAGTGTCGAATCGCCGCCAATCCCCACGAAACCATTTTCAATCACTTATTTGTTTATAACAAATTCAATAAATTTTTTGACATTTGCATTGCTATTGGAAATCTTTTTTGGATAGTTGCTTTTAGTTTTCTAGGTATTTTTTATTGAATCAAAGTATTTTTTGAAAACCGGTATACTTCAAAAGTCAACTTTTTTTTTCTTTCATTTTTGTTATTAAATAAACAAAAAAATAAATAAAAATTTAAAAATCGGCCATGATAGTTCGATGCAAAATTTTATTAGCTTTCATTTAAAAAAAAAGTTAAAATCGGATAATAATTGTCTTCTAAAAATCAAATTGTATACAGACGTTTTTTTTTTGCCCCACTGTGCGCTGCACAGTAGGGCAAAACAAGCGTCTGTGGACAAGTCAATTTTCGGACTAAACTACTCATTCGATTTAGACGTTTTTTCAAAATTAAAGTTAGATTCCGCATCGTTACAATGGAAGACATTTTTGAAAAATTTCCTCAAAAATTTTTGAACGAATCCATTTCAAATCAGGCAGGTGAAGTCGCAGAATCTCTCGAAGACAAAATATGCTGTTTTTTAGAGTAAATTAGGCCATACGTATTTTTGCGATTTTTGAAAAAAAGATTTTCCACGACGTTATAGGTATATGAATTTTTTGCTTTGTTTTTCAAAAACAAAAATTTTTTTTAAACTTCTATAACTTTTGACCTAATTGAAATATTTAAGATTACTTCTCAAATTCTGGTAACGTTTATTGTCTTCTTTCGAACTCCGCCAGAAAATTAAAAAAATGTTCGAAATTAACAAAATGGAGGTGGTATTTCTGAAAATATTTATAGTCGATTTTATCAAAAAACCAACACTTATATTTTTAGCCAATTTTTTTGTTGAATTTGTACTATCATAGGAAAGACATCTTGTGAGTTTTATGCGGGCTAAATAACTTTTGTGTCCAGGAGAATTTTTTTTCATAAAATCGAATTTTCGCATTTTTCTTGAAAACAACTAGATACGAAAAAATGTTAAGAAAATAGTTGCACAACAATAGTTACTGCACAATTAAAAAGTTCTGCAAAAAGTTCTTTTACTCATTTATGATATCTTGTACCATTTCCGAAAAAAATAAAAAAAATTCAATTTACATTCACAACAAAATTTTCTTGACTCCTGGTTTATGGAAATACCCACCTTGTTATTTTGTTAAATATTTTTTTTAAGTGTACGTTTATATAAAGAAGACTTCCTGTTAGTTTCACGTGGGCTAAACAATTTTATGGGCAGAAAATTATTTTTCATAAAATCGAATTTTTAAATTTTTTGCTGAAACAATTTAGGTTACAAAAATAATGTCAAGACAAGAAATTGTTTGCCTAAAAAGTTTTCGACGAATGAAAACGCGAGAGTGGAAGCAGATGCCGTCCATCTTGGTAATTCAAAAATGTCATATAATGGAAGATGGAGATTGAGGAAGGTAATATGAAAATTTCTTACATGGCCAAAACTGCTAAACACGATTAGATTCCTAAATTATCTACAGAATCCAATGATTCCTCTTCGGGTCTCGACGACACTAATGAAGAATCTGAAGAAATAGATAATAAAAATCTGGAAACGTTGGCCCAGGTATTATTTATTTATTTTTTTAAAACTGAGATTCAAACGAAGTTTTTGTACATTATTGAACAATATTCGGGTGAATGTGAAATATATTTAAATATATTGAATATAAAAATTGTTTAGGCAAACAATTTTTCGTGTTGGCATTATTTTTTTAACTTAAATTATTGCAGAAAAAAATTTTGAAAATTCGATTTTATGAAAAATAATTTTCTGGACAAAAATTGTTTAGCCCACGTAAAACTCACAGGAAGTTTTCTTTATATAAACGTAGATTTTTTAAAAATATTTAAGAAAATATGGGTATGTGTATTTATGGGTATTTATTTATGGGTATTTCTATAAACCAGGAGTCAAGAAACTTTTTTTGTGCATAAAAATTGAATTTTTTAATTTTTTTCGAAAGTGATACAAGATATAATAAATGACTAACAGAATTTTTTGTAGAACTTTTTTAATTGTGCAAATTATTTTCTTAACGTTTTTTCTTATCTAGTTGTTTTCGAGAAAAATCCGAAAATTTGATTTTATGAAAAAAATTCTCCTGGCCACAAAAGTTATTTAGCCCGCATAAAACTCACAAGATGATAGTACAAATCGGAGGACATTTTTTAAAAAAATGTTCTCACCCTATGATAGCACAAATTCAGCAAAAAATTGGCAAAAAGTATAAGTGTAAGTTTTTTGAGAAAATTGACTATAAATATTTTCAGAAAAACTGCCGCCATTTTGTTAATTTTGAACATTTTCTAAATTTTCTGGCGGATTTCATAAGAAGACGGTAAACGCTACCAGAATCTGGGAAGAAATCTTAAATATCTCCATTAGGTCAAAAGGTGTAGAAGTTTAAAGAAAAAATTTGTTTTTTTTTTTTTTTGAAAAACAATGCAAAAAGTTTAAATACCCATAACTTTGTAGAAATTTTTTTTTTTTGCACAAATCGCAAAAATACGTATCACCTAATTTCCTCTAAAAAACAACATATTTTGTTCCCGAGAGATTCTGCGACTTCAAGTGTAGAACCTGCCTGATTTGAAATGGATTCGGTCTTTTTATTTAATAAACAAAATGAAAAAAAAATTTAACTTTTCAAGACTGCCATTTAGTCAAAAATTTTTTATTTTACTGAAAATGATCCACGTCGAGGTAAACACTCATTAAAAATGATGTCCAGCAGTATTAATTTAATAAAACAAAAATTTAAATTGTTATAAACAAATTAGTGAACAAAAATTATATCTTCTTTATTAGCCACATTTAAATGCACTAAACCAATATTTTCGGGAGAAAATTGGAATTAAATAATGTTAATTTAAAATTAGAAGACGTTAAACATCAATTACTAATTGTTTATAACAATTTATTAAACAAATAAGAAATTAAGGCATTTTTAATTAGATAGATTTAGCTATTTCAGCAGAATTAGTTATAAATATTTTACCAATGACCTTCTGCTGTGATAGTTTGCATTGCAAAAACAATCGTGTATTATTTAAACAAATTTAATAAACAAATGCATTATTTAGCCTTTTTTGAGTAGATAAGCTTCGTTTTTTTCAGCAAAATCAATAACTAGTATGTTGTCAATGTGTTTTGCTGTTTTACTTTACACTTAGGCATCAATTGTTTATTGTTTAAACAAATTTAGTTAACAAATTAATTATTTCAGCATTTTTCAATATAGAAATTTTGTTTTTTCAGCAGAATTAACTACAAACATCTCAGAGATAGTCTATTGCTATGGTGATTCGTAGTTAAACAATAATTGTGCGTTATTTAAACAAATTTAATAAACAAATGCATTGTTTGGCTGTTTTACCATAAATTACTTTCGTTTTTTTTTAGCAGAATCTACTATAAATATTTCACCAATGACCTTTTGCTATAATAATTTGCAGTTGGACAATATTGTATATTCTTTAAACAAATTTACTAAACAAAGGTATTGTTTGGCCATTTTTCAATAGATAAGCTTCGTTGGTACTTCATGTTTGCGTCTATGCATAAAATTCTCGCACATGGTGCAAAAATAATTGACTATTTAGTAATTCCAATCGGTCAATTATCAGAAGAGGCACAAGAAACAAGAAACAAAGATTTAAAGAGGTACAGGAAAAACAGCACGAGAAAGTTATCTCCAATTTTCATAAACGAGGACATCCTACAGTTTTTGTTAGTTTCTGCTGATCCATTTTTGGGAAGTTTGAGGTTGGAATTTCCAAAAATTGAAAGACCTTTGCTTCCAGAAGCCCAAGCACTCCTAATTGATTGTTAACAGATAAAAATGAAAGCTAATTCGAAATTTGAGACACAAATATTGTAAACCTATAAAGTATAATTACAAAAGACATTATCATCACACTAGCAATTGACTCTGTTGAAAAAAACGAAGCTTATCAACTGAAAAAGGTCGAAAAATACATTTGTTTATTAAATTTGTTGAAATAAAGTACAATTATTGTTTAACTGCGAATCATCATAACAATAGACTATCTGCGAGACGTCTGTAGTTGATTCTGCTGAAAAAACAAAATTTCTATGTTGAAAAATGCACAAATAATTAATTTGTTAACTAAATTTGTTTAAACAATAAACAATTGATGCCTAAGTGTAAAGTAAAACAAGGCACATTGGCAACATACTAGTTATTGATTCTGCTGAAAAAAGAAGCTTATCTATTGAAAAATTGCCAAACAATACTTTTGTTTAAACAATATATAATATTGTCCAACTACAAATTATCATAGCAAAAGGCCATTGATGAAATATTTATAGTAGATTCTGCTAAAAAAAACGAAACTAATTTATTGAAAAACAGCCGAGCAATGCATTTGTTTATTCAATTTGTTTAAATAATGTACCATTATTGTTTAACTACGAATCATCATAGCAATAGACTATTTATGAGATTTTTGTAGTTGATTCTGCTAAAAGAACATTTCTATACTGAAAAATGTTCAAATAATTTGTTAACTAAATTTGTTTAAACAATAAACAACTGATGCCCAACTGTCAACAAAATAATTTTTTAAAGTACTGTGTAGCGAAAACAATATGCAGTTGCGGTAAATCAATAAATACTTACAATTAACGTCAGACTTTCGTAATAATGTTCTGTTTTGAATCTTCTTCCACTTTATTAAACTAATTCACCTTCCTAAAAGTCTTATGTAATTTTCTACGTAATCTTGAATATTCTGTCAACATTTCAACCGCCTGAATTCTATTTAATTGCAGGTATTGTTTCATTTGACATTTTTGTATATTACTTCTGGAAGCAGAAATTATAAATTTACAGAAGCAAATTTATAAGCAAATTCATAAAAATTTGCTTCTAAAAGCAAGACGACTGAAACGAGACCAAATTTGAAAATTTCGGATTCAAAGAGAAGAATGTTGAAAGTTTCGAAACTTGATTTTTTAATTTGGAAAAAAAAAATAAAAATAAAAATAAAGCTTGTTCAAAAAGTCCTTTTATTGTTTTGAAATTTTCCTGAGAATCCCAGGATATTAAATTTTAATTTAAAAAATCAGAAATCTGCGTTGGTTTTTAAAAACATAAAAACGTTAATGTTTCTTTGTTAATATATATTAATAAATGTTAATGTTCCAAGTGAGCTCGATTTAGTTTCAATTAATAGATTGCCAATAAATGTAACGCTTATCCCAAATCAATCTAGTCAAAAACTATTTGTAATACGTATGTAGAAAACGTAATACGAGTGTTACGTACAGAAAAATCTGCTTGCAAAATATTCAAGCAATTGAGAAAATATGATTTAAAGAAGTCCTTAATAAGATTTACTCTGAACAATTCATAAATAGTAAAAAATGTCTGTACAAAGTATTATAAATAGATTCAATGCGTGAAATCCCAACTCTAAGCCTGAATTGATCTTTACTTTTCTACCGTCGAAATAATTTTGTAAAAAGCTTATATTTAAAGAAGGAGAAAAATAAACTTAAAAAATGAGGAATGGAGACTTTAATTTAAATATGCAAAAAAAAATATAGTTTTTGTGATGATTCAATGCAATGAATTTCGTATAATTAATATTTCTATAAAAATGATTTCTAATAAATATTCTGAGTATTGATCAAAATAATTTCTCTGAATGCATTAATGAAATAGGCAAACCTCTGGAATCACGACTTGATTCTATAGTTTTACCGTGAAATAAGATCTAACACAAATACGGACAGTAGAAAGGTGGTAAACAACAAATCTCATTACATTTTATCCGCTTTTCTAAACGAAAAGAAAATACACAAACAGCAGAAAATAAATTGTGCCTAAATCAAGCTTCAACTTCTTTAAATTGAATTTCTGTTTTTTTCGTGAAATACTACCACGTGCATTGACAGGTCAATTTACCAGTATTTCTGCCCAAAAAAAGCGCACTGTCAAAATAAAAAATGGAAAATAACAGAGATTCCCCAGTGCTTGCAAGACCAAAAATAAAAGCTAGATTTCTTGCTTCTCTACCCGGAGACGATTCGGAGTGCTTTTAATTGGTAACTTAAAAATATCTCGTGCTCGTTTTCCGGATTAAAAAAAAACGTCTTGGCCGTTAAGGGTTGGTACGCATAATTGCAATCATCCCCACGGCAAATTCAACGAATGCGAGGAATTCAGGGAGGAAGCGAGAAGCGTCGGAATTTTTCCTCAGAATTTTATGTGAGATCTTCCGCTTTTGTTCATTAAATGAGTTGCGACGAGGGGAAAAAACGAAACCCTGCAGAAAAAACAATGCCATTGCTATGCATACAAAATTGTCTACTTCCGAATCAACGAACGTCTCGAGTTAATGGGAACTTAGAATCTTGCTTTCTTTAAGAAAAAAACGAAGGAGAGAAATGCGCAATGATTTATTGACAGGCGCAATAATACCGGTGTAGGCTCGAGAAACAATGAGCAGTAACTCATTGCTTTAATGATTTATAGTAATGAGAAACTGACGGACTGTTTCGCGATGACTTCCACTTTAAAATATGAAATTTCGAAAACTGTACTACTCTTTTAATTTATCCCAGTCTAAATATTTATTCTATGTTCACAAAATTCAACTTCGATTGGTTTACCTTCAGTTAAGTCATAGTACCTTTATTATTAACATCTAGAATTAAAAAGTGCATACTTTCCTCAGGCAGAAATGTTTCACAAGAAGCAGCAAGTGAAAATTGAATTAAATAAATAATAAAAAACAAAAATGGAAAAACGGTGCAAGGAATCGTAATGGTAAAAAGTTAGAAAGATTATGGGAGTAGTAGAAAGCAGTAATAGCTTCTCTGAATCTAGAAAGTAATTTTAGATAATTTGCGATTCCTTTTCTTCAGGTTAGAACATTGTTCTGTAGATAATGCCAAGTTTTCCTTTAGTTTCGAACAGTTTTCCTTACAATTCTTTTCCGCTGTTTTTTTTTTATTTATTTCCAATTTCAGTTAGATCGCAAACATTTGATTTCGTTTAGTTTTCTACTACTTCTGTTCTGTTTTCCTTTTTGTAAGTGGGAAAAGGAAAACGGAACTGCTTATTTTTCTATAAAATTTACCACTGAACCTTGAGCAACTTACCTGCTGCCTTTTTAGCCGCGTACAGGTTCGCCTCCTCCTGCGCCTTACCTATATTCTTTTTGTATCGTATCCGCTTATTTCCGAACCAATTGGACACCTAAAATGTTAATGAGGAATGAAGTCATTTGTTATTACAACATTAATTCAAGATGTTTGTTACAAACAGTAGATATTTAATTTTTTTCTCTTTCCCATTCTGAAAATGGAATAAAGCAAAATCAATTAAAAAAATAGTCGTTGAGTGTAAAAAGAAGTAAAACGTAGAATTTTCCTTCGAAATTTTACCTGACTGACAGTGATTCCACACTTTCGCGCAAGCTCTTCCTTCGCTTCTTCGCTAGGATACGGATTACTTAGGTGTGAGTAAAAGTATTCATTCAGTATTTCTGACGCTTGTTTACTAAAGTTACGCCTCTTGCGCCTGAAAGAAAAAGAGAAATCGTGAAAATAAAAATAAAAAGAAGTTCTTTTTGCAAAGGTTTGCAAAGTAATAGTACATTCCGATACGTGTGTGAGAGGTGATTATTTAGCGCACGAGACGTTTTTCTCACTCGCTTCGCTCGTGTGAAAAACGTCTCG
>JBAGKK010461179.1:0-17418 GCA_037177015.1 Euceroptres primus
TATTAATTAATAACTTAATATTTTATAATATTATTAATTTATTTACATTCTTTGAGTCTCGACAAACGGCATCACTACAGGAGATTCTGGAGCAGTCTAGAATATTTTGGAGAATTTTGAGAGATTTCAGATAAATTTTGAAGATTCTAAAAGATTTAGGAAAATTTCGGTAGTCTGTTGTAGATTTTGGAGAACTCAAAAAGATTCTGAAGAATTCTTGTAACTTTTAGAAAGTTCTGGAAGGTTGTGGAAGAGTTGAGAAGATTTTAGAGGATTTAAGAAGATAAACATTTATAATATTTTGATAAATGTAAATTTAAATAAATGTTTTAAGATTAAGAAGACTGAGAGAGTTTGGAAGATTATGGGATCAATATAAAATTCTAGAGAATTGTAACAGATTCGAAAACATTTTTGAAAGTTATGGAAGATTTGAGAAGAATTTGGAGGATCTTGAAAGAGTCTGGAGGATTCTGGAAGATTATGGGATTATTATTATGTTTCTTCCATATCAGATAGTAAGGACGGAAACTTTTTTACATTGACTTCTTCGTCATTTTATTATAGTGTAGAATTTTCTGAAGAATTTTAACAGATTTCAGATAAACTAAGAAAATTGTTTGGTTCGGACAAAAAAATTTGTTGCTTTTGTTGCGATTTGTTTGCTATAGAATTAACAAAATTTGTTGGTTTTGATTCTTTCAACAAACCTTTTGTTGAATCATAAAAAATTTTGTTAATTCAACCAAAACCGAGATTTTGTTGGTTCAACAAAATTTCTGTTGGTTTAACAAAAGGTTTGTTGAAAAAACCAAAATTTGTTTGGCACTACCAAAAAATTTTGTTGATTCTAAAGCAAACAAATCACTTTTTTGTCCGCACCAAACAGTTTTCTCAGTGTAAGTTTTGAAGACTTAGGATTCTAAAAAATTTTTGGAAAAACATAGAAAATTTTAGTGAGTTAGGGAAGAGTTTAGCAGATTTGAAAATAGTAAATTATGGAAAACTTCAAAAATCGTGCCAAGAGTTTTTGAACGTCATAAGTTCCTATTTCTTATAATTCTTGAAAAATGAATTGGAACTTTGAATAAAGGGATTTTAGGGAATTTTGAGAATAATAGGGGGAACAGGGGGAGGAGGGGAATAGGGGACTGTGATTATGTATTCCCATTCGAATTATAATCTTTCGGAATGTCAAAAACAAAGTCACATTTCAGCATGGCAATAAATTTCATCGTAGAACGAAATTAAAAAAAAAAAAGTATTCTTTTACTTTGTGTATTATGTATCCATATTCAAATTATCTTTTGGAATTTCAAAAACAAAGCCACATTTCAGCATGGCAATAAATTTCATCGCAGAACGAAATTAAAAAAAAGATATTTTTATTTGTAACGAAAACAGTGAAAGAAGTGATTAAAATTTTTAAAAAAATAAAGAAAGTGACCAAATTCAGAAAAAGTGACCAAAAGTGACCTCTTCAAAAATAGTGACAAAAAGTGACTGTACTATATTATACTTTTTCAGCTTTACTATATGAATCTTCCTTTTGAATATTTTTTAATTTAGCTATTCACGATTTCATAATTAATCCTATATGTATTGTAATTTAAAATATTTCGTTAACTGTCCCTTGTTTTGAAATATGTTATGTAATCATAAGAGACTTGAGGGCAGGAAATCATTAAGGAAGGATTTCATTTGGAGAACGCGTCGACGCCACAACACTGAAAAATAAAAGGCTATTTGGCCAGACAATTTGTCATTCTGTTACGCATCGTACAGGGATGGCAATGCAGCCCTGAAGTCACTACGAAACAGGTCCAATTGGGTCTGGACCATACGCAGGTAACAGGGTCGAGAGATGCTGATAACATCTCTTAATGTATTCGTCCACATTCTCTCCTTCTCTCTCTCTTGCTCTACTAGGACTCTTATCCAGAAGATAAGTCCTCACTGTTCCTCGTAAGTTGTTCATCGACGATAAGCCTGGTAGTCGCGATCATCGTGAATGATCAAATTAGATATATGCATTCCAAATGCCCACTCCAAGAAGTCATCTTCTCATATTCTCAATTTGCTCAAGTCATCTACTGAATCAATAACTTATTTGTTATCAGGAATTTCCATTAAAATTAAATTTTAATTCTTGATTTTTAATTCTTTTTAATTCATGATTTTTAATTCTTTTTAATTCTTGATTTTTAATTCTTTTTAATTCTTGATTTAATTTTAAATTCTTGATTCTACAGACTTTTATGCTTTAACACTCTCTAAATCTGAATTAGTGAAAAGTGCGTTACTAATTCACTTTAGTGAAAATTTCGACTAATTATTAATAATTTTTGACTGAAGCTTTAGTAAAAAGTTGAAAGCTACTAAAAAAATAGTTAAATACGACTAATAATTAGTAAAAAATTTCACTAAAGGGAATTAGTGACCCACTTTTCACTAATTCAGATTTAGAGAGCAGTTTTATAATGCATAAGTTTCTTATCTTCTTCTGCGGAATATTAACCACGCAAAGGAAAAAAAATAATTTCACAATTTTCGAATACACGGCTAGCCTCGATTAAGTTCAACCCAAAAGTGCTTGCACATCCAGTTTTCTCTTTTGTACGTGTTTCTGGGATGCCCCCGGTTATTTTAAGCCAAGAAAGAAAAAAATCGTACTACGCGTTTTTGAGAAAAAAAGGTTGTTTCATTTTTGACAATTAAAAATCTCATTTTTCTCGAAAACGACGCAAAATATGAATAGCAGTTCTGTCGTCCAAAGTAAAAAGATACATAAGTAACATTGTCGCTTAGGTCGACTTTTCCATTGCTAGGCTTAAGAGACTAACCCTAAACCACAAAGTCACTTACGTATCTTTTTACTTTGGACGGCAGAGTTCATAGTTGAAAATTGTTTCCCTTCCTAAAATCTATAAAATTAAACCTTTACCACACGTTTATCCTGTGTATTTTAACAAATTTTTCCAAAAAAAATTGGAAAAAACGATAAGAATTGACTAAAATAACATTAAATTTAACGAACTTTAAAATTTTAGTTTTAAAAACGTTTGTTTGTTTACTTAAGTAGCAATGTGAAGAACAGATTTTTAAGGGGGTCGTTTCATTATAAAGGCCGGTTTTTTCGGTTTTTTTTAGGAATCTTTTTTGACGAACCATGAAAACGCAGTATCTTGAAATGTTTACTACATATTTATTAATATTTGAACAGTCATTAGGAATTTTTTGAAGTCAAAATATGAAGTCAAATCGAATTTATATAGTTTTTCGCAACACTGCATTTTTCAAATTGGCTGCCATGATTTCTTAAAAACTATTGAACCAATTTCGCTCAAATTTTTATGGTATGTTCAAAACATCCGTAATTCTAGCCCGAACCACAATCATTAAGATATCTGGCATAGGTTTTTTTTGTCAAACTAAAAAGGTCAACAAAAAAATGACGAAAATCGTAATTTTTTCAAAAGTGCCCCAAAAATTTAATTTTTAATATTTTGGCTTAATTCTACTTCCGGTTATAGCCACAGGTCTACAGATTAAAATGTCGTTGGTTTTTTGGATTTCCAATAAGCAGAACAGCCGGAATCATGGTAGTTGAAATAATTCTGAAAGCTTCTTGAAATGTTAATAATTCTAAAGTGAAAATCTTAAGATACGGTGTTTTTATTATTCGTCAAAAAAAATTCCATAAGGGCGACAAAAAATCGGCCTTTTACATGAGACGACATGTGACTGAAGTTCTGAACGTTCAAATGAACGAAATTCTTATTTAATTTCATTTTAAACTCAAATTTGTTCTAAAATATTGGTATATTAATAAAGAAACTACTGTAATAATAAAAAAGCTCTTGATTCCTCTTTTTGTTTTGTAGCTAAAACAATATTTCAAGATAAATTTTAGTTATGAAAAAAAATTTCGTTCGTTTGAACGTTCAGAACTTCAGATACATTGAGACGACCCCCTTAAGTTTCCTAAGCTTCGAAGTAAAGAAAAATGGGTTTTTATCTCTAAAATTGAAGAAATATTATTTTTAACGATTGAAAATCTTATTTTTCTCGAAAACGACGCAAAATATGAATAGCAGTTTATTGTTCAAACTTGTTCCCCTTCCTGAAATCTAAAGAAAATTAAACCCTTACTAGTTGTTTATCTTATCTATTTCAACCAATTTTTTCAAAAAAGTCGATAAAAATGGACTAAAGTAGCATTTAGTTTAACGAACTTTAACATTTTATTTTTTATATCTAAAATATATCATTAAACATGAAGACTTTTGTAATGGCAAAGAGCAAACATGTTTTTGACATTGTTACTGTCCTAAAAGCAAACGTTTTTAGAAATAAAATATTGTAGTTCGTTAAAATGAATTCTATTTTAGTCGCTTTTATCGATTTTTTCTTTTTCTTTTTGGAAAAATTTGTTAAAAAACACAAGATAAACATCTAGTGGGGGTATAAATTTATAGATTTTAGGAAGGAGAACAATTTTGAACTATGAACTGCTATTGCTATTTTGCTTCCTTTTTGAGAAAAGTGAGATTCAACCAATTTTTTCAAAAAAATCGATAAAAATGGACTAAAGTAACATTTAGTTTAACGAACTTTAACATTTTATTTTTTATGTCTTAAATATATTACTAAACATGAAGACTTTTGTAATGGCAAAGAGCAAACATGTTTTTCACATTGTTACTGTCCTAAAAGCAAACATTTTTAGAAATAAAATATTGAAGTTCGTTAAAGTTAATTCTATTTTAGTCGCTTTTATCGATTTTTTATTTTTCTTTTTGGAAAAATTTGTTAAAATACACAAGATAAACATCTGGTGAGGGTATAAATTTATAGATTTTAGCAAGGAAAATAATTTTGAACTATGAACTGCTATTGCTATTTTGCTTCCTTTTTGAGAAAAGTAAGATTTTTAATCGTTAAAAACGATATTTCTTCAATTTTAGAGATAAAAATCAATTTTTCTTTACTTCGAAGCTTCTGAAACTTAATAATATTATATAACATGTTCTTCACATTTCTCCTAAGTAAAAACAAACGTTTTTAAAACTAAAATGTTTAAATTCGGTAAACCAAATTCTATTATAGTCAATTTTTTCGATTTTTCTTTTTTTTCTGGAAAAATTTGTCAAAATACACACGATCAAAATCTGGTAAGGATATAACTTTATAGATTTTAGGAAGATAAACAATTTTGAACTATGAACGACTATTCACATTTTGCGTCGTTTTCGAAAAAATGAGATTTTTCATTGTTGAAAATGAAAAAAATCTTTTTTTTCAAAAACGCGTAGTACGATTTTTTTCTTTCTTAGCTTAAAATAATCAGGGGCATCCCCGAAACACGAACAAAAGAAAAACTAGATGTGCAAGCATTTTTGTGTTGAACTTAATCGAGACTAGGCGTGAATAGATTTTCAATTTTTGTATAATTTGATTTAAAACCTATAAATCTTATATCATTATCATCAATAAAGTGTATGATTTTTATGGGAAGTAAACTTGGAGAATAAACGTTTTTGACACAGTAAGAGTTAGTAACACCGTCAGGAGGTTTCTATTTGTATCTAGTGAGTTTATAAATTGAGGTGAGTTATATTATGACCCTTATTTCTCATTCGTAAATGTACGTAGGCAGATATTGCGTGATGCTGTCGCGAGATACGACTACCAGAACCGATAAGAGACACATTCCACTATCGATGGACAAGTCTTTCTTATCGAATTGAGTATACAGGTACAAGCATTATTACTCGATTACTGCGGAGGTGGATGAACACTATTTAATGACTCAATTTTCCCCATCGACTTTTTAGATCAAGCGTGTAATTATCCTGTTGGGAGCGGTGTCCAATCGACCACACGACAGACTATAAATTCTAATCGCGTTCCCACACAAAAGAACCCATGAATTATACCAAATTTGCTTAATTTGAGTTGATCTATTATCCTAAAGTCCTATTTTCAGCACTATCAATTAGTAATATGAATAATATTATTTATAACTAGTAGATTGTAACAGACTGTCAGTACCTATATTAAGGAGTTGATTAATATAATGAGTAATAAGTATTTTTTGAAACACTTTATGGAATTTAAATAGTACGAGTCAATGTCGTTTGGAACTATATTCACTGGGAAAAACACTTGTTCGATCGAATTAAAAATGGTTCGAATGCAAAAATTTACTTAATTTTAACAAATTTTTATTTGAATTAAACAAATTTTGTCTGAGCAAAAAAAATGAAATAAATGTTTTGTTTAAGTTAAATAAAACATTTGCATGAACAAAACATTTCAAAACATGAAATAAATGTTTTGTTTAAGTTAAATAAAACATTTGCTTGACTGTATATCAAACATCTAATATACTTGAATTAAACAAATTTTGTTTGTTTCAAATAAACTTTGTTAACCCTTAGCTACCAGCGTTGCAAATTTGCAATGTTCACTTTTTTCGATTTTCTCGAATTTTCATGTAATAAACTTATAATTCTGCAAAATAAATATGTGGATTGGATCAATAAGTATATCATAACTTATGGTATACTCAATAGAACCACCTTAATTGGATCCAGGTGGTTATAACTTATCGTATACTTAATAGAAACCGAGAAAACTCAAAAAAAAATTTTTTGAAACTTTTATTGCAGAAAACAGACAGAAAGTGACCATACACTATTCCTGAATTTTTTCAAAATTTTTAGACAACAGGAAAAGGGTCTCGTAGCTAAAGGGTTAAGTTCATAAAAAATTGTCTAAATCAAGCAATGTGCGTTCAAGCAAAATGAAAACAAATTTTGTTGTTTGAATCAAATAAATCGTCTTCTCAGTGTTCTAATCCTAGTCTGATTTCAAGTAGTTCGAATCAATGAGATAAATGTAAAATAATGTAGATTCTGGCATTTCTTAATTTCTAATATTTAAACAATCTTCTAAATAACAAAATTTAATAAAAACTTACTAAGTAAAATTATAAAGAATCTTTCGTGAATAAAATGAGCTATAAAACATTAACGTTGAAAAAAATTATCATTTTTTTCTACCTGGGAAAAATGTTTAAATCAAACAAATATTTTAAAGCAACAGTTGTGATTGAAACTATATTTTTTTTCTAAAATAATCTTTAGTTTCTCTTCTAAAATTCGTAGAAATAAACTTTTTCATCGTTTTTCTTTTAAAATGAAGCAAAAGATTGATCATTCACATGGGTAGAACCTCCTTAAATAATCAAAATTCGTGTGAATAATTTTCGGTCGAAATGAAAATGATTTTTTAAACTGCTTGAATTGACAAAGATTAATCCTTAAAATGCGTAGAACCGCCTTAAATAATTAAAATTCGGGTGAATAATTTTCGGTAGAAATGAAAATGATTTTTTAAACTGCTTGAACGTTGGTTAACGATTTAGGTGCTCATGTTTGATAGGATAAATGTGGCTCTTTCGCGTCAAGGAGTCTTGCTCGTCCACGTCATTGGACGTGAAAGAGCCGGCATTGTATAAGTTTCACCTCCCGGCGAGCAGTAATAAGCGCTTATCTCTTAACACGATGGTAAGAACCCTCTCTTCAATCCCGTAGCGACTTTGCCACTGCTCTTATGTCTGCGTGAGAAAGCGGAACTACTAATTATTACGATTACTCCCGCACTGATAAAAAGTCTTATGAATCAAGAAAATAATGTCTTAAATACGGACAGTACAATAATTAAGACAATATTTTCTTGATTTAATCCTACTTTATACCCGAATGAAGATTTCATTCCGTAAATATCCACCTCTCAACGTCGCATCTTGGAAATTTAAAGGAGCTTTTGTATATTAGGAAGAGAGAGTCTTTCAAAAATATACAAATAAGTGAGAAATTATGCAACTTGTTGCAACGTCTTTTTAATTTTAATTCAAATGTTAACTGTAAATTAAATTTCGGAAAAAAATTATTTTTACAAATTTTAGTCGGATGAATAAAGTTTAATATTTATTCAAGGAATTATTGTTAAATTCTGATGTGTTTCTTTTTATTAGTAGAAACTAATAATCTTTTTGGATTCAACTTGAGTACTTTATCCTGGAGAGAAAAATCCTTCTTTGAGCTTGTCAGTGTCGGTAATTACAATAATTTCCCATCTCCAATAATACATTTTGCTGCACGTTCGGTTCTCGATTGGAGAGGAAGGCATTCCTTTTCTAAATAAGCTTTCCGGGATCAAAGGCCGTTCGGTTCAGACTAGACTCTACACTGCGTTTGCTTTACAAATTGGTAATTGCGATAGAATAACACAGACTCCAGAATCACACAAGGTATTAATTCTATTTTCATCAAATTATCAAAACTCTTGATTAGATTGAATCAAAAAATTTATAGTAAAGAATTTTCAGAGAGAAGTTCCACAAAATGGAACTGTCTTCCGAAGATTAAGACCAGCGATTGTGAAACATGTAAAAAATTTTAAATAATCAAAATTGAAATCTTTAATATTCTGCTATCGTGTAGTGAAAAATTACAAAGCTTTTGTTCATAATCTACTTTACATGTTTTAGTTTGCAAAAAGCGTGCTCTCTAAATTTTAATCAGCGAAATTTCACTGGGAATCAATTACACTTTTTTGGATACCTCAATCAGTGAAAATTTCTCTAAGAAATCTGTGACTAATCACTGAAGTTCCAGTAAAATTTTTCACTGATTTCCAAGTAGGAAAAGTTACAGAAATTTCAGTAATTTATCTCTGATTCTATAGTGAATTCTAAGAATTTTTCACTGATTTCCTAGTAGAAAAACTTACAGAAACAGTGAAGCTTACGGTTAGATCAGAAAATCTTTATACTAGGATATCCGTGAAAAATTTATTGATCTATCAGTAACCATCACTAAAATTCCAGTAATTTCTCACGGATTTCCCAGAAGAAAAAGTAAGCATCACTAAAATTTAAGTATCTTTTTCTACTGGGAAATCATCGAAAAATTACTGGAATTAGAAAAAGTTACTGAAATTTCAGTAATCTGTCAGCAAGAATAATTAATATTTCTGTAACTTTTTCTACTAGGAAATTAATGAAAAATTACTGAAATTAGAAAAAGTTACTGAAATTTCAGTGATTCTTAATAATAGATCAGTAAATTTTACACTGATTTTCCAGTAGAAAAATTTACTGAAATTTCATTGATGATTCATTAGAGGTCAGTAAATTTTTCACTGATTTTCCAGTAGAAAAATTTACTGAAATTTCAGTGATGCATAATAAAAGATGAGTAAATTTTTCATTGATTTTCCAGTAGAAAAATTTACTCATTCATCAGGAAGAGATTGATATTACTGAGATTTCAGTACCTTTTTCTGCTGGGAAATCAGTAACTATTTGAATTTTAATAACTTTTTTTAATTCCCATAATTTTTCTACTGAAAAATCATTGAAAAAGTACTGAATTTTCAGTAACTTTTTCTATTATGAAAACAGTTAAAAATTCCTGAAATTTCAGTAACTTTTTCTAAAATCAGTAATTTTTAACTGATTTTCCAGTAGCAAAACTATTGAAATTAGAAAGAATTACTGAAATTGCAGTGATCTGTCAGTAAGAATCACTAATATTTCAGTAACATTTTTTACTGAGAAATAAGTGAAAAATAATTGAAATTAGAAAAAGTTACCTTAATTTCAATGATTCTTAATAATAGATCAGTAAATTTTTCACTGATTTTCCAGTAGAAAAATTTACTGAAATTTCAGTGATGCATAATAAAAGATCAGTAAATTTTGCATTAATTATCCGGTAAAAAATGTACTTATTTATCAGGAAGCATCACTGAGATTTTAGTACTTTTTTCTACTGGGAAATCAGTAACTACTTGAATTTTAATAACTTTTTTAAATTCCCATAATTTTTCTACTGAAAAATCAGTGAAAAAGTACTGAAATTACAGTAACTTTTTCTATTATGAAATCAGTAGAACATTACTGAAATTTCAGTGCCTTTGTCAAATACCAGTAATTTTTCACTGTTTTCCCAGTCGAAAAATTACTGGAATCAGAAAGAGTTACTGAAATTTCAGTGATCTATCAGTAAGCATCACTAAAATTTCAGGAATTTTTTCTACTGCGAAATCAGTAACTACTTGAATTTCAATAATTTTTTTAATTCCAGTAATTCTTCTACTGCAAAATCAGTGAAAAAGTACTGAAATTTCACTAACTTTTTCTATTATGAAATCAGTGAAAAATTACTGAAATTTTAGTAACTTTGTCTAATTCCAGTAATTTTTCACTGATTTCCCATTAAAAATATTACTGAAATTTGAAAAAGTTAGTGAAATTTCAATAATGCCTAATAATAGATCAGTAAATTTTTCACTGAATTCCCGGTAGAAAAATTTACCGAAATTTCAGTGATGCTTAATTATTATTAAATTAATTATTATTAAAATTTACCGAAATTTCAGTGATGCTTAATTATTATTAAGCATCACTGAAATTTCAATAAATTTTTCACTGATTTCCCGGAAGAAAAATTTACCGAAATTTCAGTGATGCTTAATAATAGATCAGTAAATTTTTCACTGATTTTCCAGTAGAAAAATTTACTTATTCGCATCACTGAGATTGCAGTACCTTTTTCTACTGGGAAATCAGTAACTACTTGAATTTCAATAATTTTTTAATTCCAGTAATTCTTCTACTGCAAAATCAGTAAAAAAGTACTGAAATTTCACTAACTTTTTCTATTATGAAATCAGTGAAAAATTACTGACATTTCAGTAACTTTGTTTAATTCCAGTAATTTTTCACTGATTTCCCAGTAGAAAAATTTTTGGAATTAGAAATAGTTATTGAAATCACTCATTCGCATCACTAAAATTTCAGTAACTTTTTCTACTGGGAAATCAGTGAAAAATTACTAAAATTAGAAAAAGTTACTGAAATTTCAGTAATGTCTAATAATAGATCAGTAAATTTTTCACTGATTTTCCAGTAGAAAAATTAACTGAAATTTCAGTACCTTTTTCTACTGGGAAATCAGTGACTACTTGAATTTCAGTAACTTTTTCTAATTCCAGTAATTTTTCTACTGAAAAATCAGTGAAAAATTACCTAAATTGCAATAACGTTTTCTAATTTGAAATCAGAGAAAAAGTAAGCATCATTAAATTTTTAGTATCATTTTCTACTGGGAAATCAGTGAAAAATTGCTGAAATTAGAAAAAGTTACTGAAATTTAGTGATGCTTACTGACAGATCAGTAAGTTTTTCATTGATTTTCCAGTAAAAGAATTTACTGATCAAAGTTACTGAAATTTCAGTGATGCTAACTGACAGATCAGTAAGTTTTTCACTGATTTTTCAGAAGAAAAATTTACTGATCTATTAGTAAACATCATTGAAGTTTCAGTAACTTTTTCTACTGTGAAATCAGTGAAAAATTACCAGAAATGTTTCACTGTTTCTCACTGAAATTTTACTGATTCAAATTTAGAGAGAAAAACACGAAAAAAACAAGAGCTAAAGAGAATAAGAGAAAAATAGGAAAAGGGACAAATCTGATTCGAGAAAAAGTTGGATTTACTTTCGACTACGTAGCAGTTCGCAAAGAAAATCGTTATGTCTGCAGGGCGTAAGTCAGCTTCAGGCAAAAGCCAAAAAGCTGAAGTAAAAGTACTGGTGCGGTGTTTGTGAACGAACGTCAAGTACATTTTACGACTCTGGAGTTTTACAGCGGTATCTTGCGCGTTAGCAAGGATGCAACCGCTCGTCGGCGTGCATACGCTATAAAATGCAGTGCAGGCATCGTGTACGCAGCGGTAGGTCCTCGGGATATTCATCGATTCTTCCGGCTGATAGGGAAGAAAAAAGATAACTTTTCGAGATCGTATTTCGATATCCTAACTGGGCGCTTCGCGATCGACACAAACGCGGTTCGTCGGGTCGACGAAATTCCTTCCACCTTTATAACTGCAAATTAATCTCCAGGGCATAAATACTAAATGCAATCGAAAAGAAATAAGCTTTTACCGTTAATTAAAATTCAGCGAATATATATTCACTTGTGAAATCCATTTCCATAATCATTTTTATCCGTCTGGGTCTTTATGACGTTTAAGTAGACCAAAACATTTATTTTCATTTCGACATTTATTGTACATGTATAATAATTGCACATGTGCAATTTATTGTATAGGAAGTCAGTTTATTACATGTATATGAAATTTATTATGTGTGATGAAGTGCAACTTGTGTTTTTTTTTGTATTGTAAACAATAAAGATCGATTTTGAGACACCACGGGCGTTTGTTTATATTAACATTAGACACGTTATTTGCGTTTATGTAGACAACCATGAGCCCTATAAAACGCGCCCCTGGGGTTCAGTTTGCGAGTTTACAATTTTATTACGTGCATTTGATTGTGTCAATAAATTCCATACAAGTTATAGGGTTGCAGACACTACCTATTATTTCAGGCCAGTTGGGCATGAAGATATTTTCTTTGCACATTGTCAGACACGAGATTTTACTGCAAAAATATAATCTTAAATTTAGAAAGAAGGGATTAAATAGTTTTATACTTTTAATTTCTTCGTTGCCTCTTTTTTTTTTGTTATTAAAGGTTTCAAATTCAAGTGCTTTTGTGTTTAGAGATTCAATATAGAGTACTTTTATATTTCAGAAGCTTTGCATTTTAAAAGCTATCCCACTAAAAGGCTTCTGACCAAATAATCTTTTTTTTTTCTAGAATTTAAAGCCCTCTAAGCATTAAAATCGTTGCTGCTGATCTTTTAGAGTCACGATGGGACATTTGGCTCGGGATCGTGGATGTAGGTCACTTTGCAATTAGGTACATCGTCGTTTACGGGGGTAACGATCGCACATGTTCCGCATACGAATCTCGTAAAAAGACCACAGCAGGTAAAACGTTCAGAATGTAGAAATGTTAGTTCTAGGATTCCAGACACAACAGTCACGTTGTTTTGCACCCACGAGCTAGCTTTAGCTGCAAGATATACGCGATACATACTTCTCATTGAAATTGTAGGTGTTTTATACGTATATCTTCTCTTTTAAAGGCATCATAAAATCCAGTAATTTTAGTTGTGAGTAGAGGGTGTCATCGAATTCACGTACATAAGCCGTGAATATAAAAGTGAAAGTATAAATAAGAATTAATGGCTCTATAAAGCTATTCAATTTTGAATATTGTTCTAAAAAAAACTTCACTTTTCAGTATCACAGTTTCTATTTTTTCTAAAGTAGGGGTTTTTTGGAGAGAAATAAAAGTATAGAAACTGGAAGATTAACGAAGATTCTGGAGTACTTGAGAGGTTAACCACTGGCAATTTTGTTGTACAACTTAATTCAAGAATTCAAAGAACTCAAAAGATTTGAAAAAATTTAAAGAATTCAAAAGATTTCAAAGAATTCAAAGCATTCAAAATAAGAAAACAAATTAAATTTAGAAGAATTCTAAGAATTCAAAAGAATGCAAGGTGAATTCAAAATAATAATACAGGATGAATTTAAAAGAATAATTCAAAGAATATTTAAGATGAATTCAAAAAAATGAAAAGTATTTAAGGCGAGTTGAAAAGAATTCAAATAATTCAAAACAATACAAACTGAATTTAAAATAATTACACAAGGTGAATTTAAAAGAATAATTCAAAGAAAACAAAAATAATTCAAAGAGTGCAAGGTAAATTCAAAGAATTGAAGGTAAAATCAAAAGAATTCAAAGGAATGCAAGGAAAAGTTAAAATAATACAGGGTAAATTTAAAAGAATAATTCAAACAATACAATATGAATTCAAAATAATTCAAAGAATACAATGTGAATTCAAAAAAATTTAAAGAATTTAAGGCGAGTTTAAAAGAATTCAAATAATTCAAAACAATACAAACTGAATTCAAAATAATTATACAAGGTGAACTTAAAAGAATAATTCAAAGAATACAAGATGAATTCAAAGAATTCAAAGTAAATTCAAAAGAATTCAAAGGAATGTAAGATAAATTCAAAATACTAATACAGGGTGAAATTAAAATAATAATTCAAAGAATACAAGAATAATTCAAAGGTGAATTTAAAGAATTCAAGGCGAATTAAAAAATTCAAATAATTCAAAACAATACAAACTGAATTCAAAAGAATTCAAAGAATTCGAAATAATTATATAAGGTGGATTTAAAAAATACTTCAAAGAATGCAGGATGAATTCGAAGAATTCAAGGTAAACTTAAAAGAATTCAAAGAAATGAATTAAAAAAAGATGAAATCTTAAAAAAAAATGAATTCAAAGGAATTCAAGACGAGTTAAAAAGTATTCAAATAATTCAAAACAATAAAGACTGAATTCAAAATAATTCAAAGAATTCAAAGGAACTTAAAGAATTCAAAGTAATAATATGCGGTGGATTTAAAAGAATAATTTAAAAAATATAAGATGAATTCAAAAGAATTCAAAGAAATAAAAAGAATTAAAAAGAATTTAAATACCGTAGAGTGGGGCTATTCGCACATGGTTCGCACGTTTTTTCATATGATAATTTGAATCAAAATAATAATCACCTAGCACATAAGATTCAGAAAGATTTCTATTTTACTGAAGATGAGGGTGGAATTTTATGCGACCTTTGTGCAAGCATTAAAAAATATTTAAATATGTTGGTGCATTTTAAAAAATTGGTTAGACCTCCAATCTGTTCAATAGTTTAAAAGTAATAAAAAATTCTCGATTTCCCGTGTTTTTCTTCCAAATTTAAGTGGTAAAAGGAATTTGTTTCACGAATACGTGTTTGTGCTTTCATTAGTAAGTTCAAAGGTGATATATAAAAATTCGAAGATGGACGATGCTATTCGGCTGGTTCAGCAAGTTATAATATGCCCTAATTTTTCAGTTATGTGCAGTCGGGGATTTTTTTCTTTTTTAATTATTTCTTTTTTGAAAAGATAAGTTAGAATAATATTTCACCGTAATTGATAGTTTTCGAAATTTAACTGTATAAAATATGTGGATACCTGTCAGAAACCTAGCCTCATTTTTCAGTTTTTATTATTTTCGATTTTGCAGCTCAATCGATTACAGAATCGAGTTTTTGTGCTACATTTTGAAGATTTTAACATCAATTATAAGTAAAAATGTTATATCAAAAAAGTTATCTGTAATTATTATTATTTTAACATAGAATTAATTTTTTTGCTTCCAGGAGAAAATTTGTATCACTTAAGTTATAGATTATAAATCAGTTAAACTCAGTTGTGGGTGGCTACAAAATTAAATGGTTAGATGAGACATTAGAATCTTAGATGGATCTTAAACAAATTATAGATCCATCTAAAAATATTTTTCGTTAATATTAAAGTTGATATTTAATATTTTAATTTTTTTCTGTTTAATAAATCTCAAACTAATCTGAATTACTTAATTAAACTTTTTTTTCATACTTGACCATCAGAAAGTACTCTCGAATAGTTAAATAATAATTTCAAGTAGAAGTTAATTATTAAAAAATTGTTTTATTCGTTTGAAACGTAAAAAATAATAGTTGTACCTATTTAGAAGATCGGCGGTAAAAGAAGGTATAACTTACTCTACGGTAGTGCAAAAGAATTCAAAATAAGAATACACGCTGAATTCAAAAAAATAATTCAAAGAACACAAGGTGAATTCAAAAGAATAATTCAAAGAATACAAGGTGAATTAAAAAGGATTTAAATAATATAATACTTAAATATTTTCTTCAATAAAAGAAAATAAAAAAATATAAGTTGAATTTTAAGGAATTCAAGGAATACAAGGTGATATTTAAATAATACAAGGTGATTTTAAAAGAATTCAAAAGCATTGAAAAGAAGTCAAAGAATTCAAAAGAATTCACGAACAAATTTTCATCTGAATTCAGTAGAAATTCCACGTAAAAAATTCCGAGTATTTAGGAAGATTTTGCAAATTAAAAAATTTCATAAGTAACAAAATTTAGTAAGCAAATCATTTACGGGAGACCGCTCTACAGTAGGTAGTGTAAATTTCTAAGGCTTATAAATATTGCAATTGAAATAAATAACTGAAATTTTTTGCACTTTTGTGAAGCTTATATATTCAATTAACTATATATCTATACAAAAGAAAGTTAATGAATTCATTACTTAGCTGTTTTGAGCAATTTTATGAGACGTTGCAGTGATGCGAATTTTTTCATATTTTCCAAAAATAGGTCATCGTTTATAATATAAAAGATATAGATAAAATAAGACTTATTAATAAAAAATTATAAATGACGTATATTCTTTTGAGTTTATTTAGTTTTATGAGAACAAACTGCCCGAAATTATCATTTTTTCATTAAATAACACTTCACTTAAATTTTTTGACATTTTCAATCAGCGGAAAATACATAAGGTTGGCAGTACTTGTAATCTTTAAGACACCTAACCCAAACTTAGCAATGGAAAGAAATACACAGAATTAATCTCTAGCTAATTAAAACAATTATGACGAAGGGCATATTATTTTTAATTACTTATTTTTCACTAGACATACTATTATTTTTTATATATAATTTTTATTCCACACATTTGACTATTATTATTAAAGGTTTAGATATTTACTCTATATTTACTAACTAAAACTGATAACTCGAGAAAAGTCAAAATTCAACACTTCGGTATCTTTCGTCTACATTCGGTAAATTTCTTCATTGCTGCCAATTCCGAGAGGAAAATTCTACGATTACCTACTTTTTTGACACAGTGTGCGTAAAATGCGATTTTTCACACCCATATTAGTGTGTAAAACGGCTTATTACACACCCACTAATATGTGTGTGTTAAAAACGCATTTTACGCATACTGTGTCAAAAAATATCGTATGCAACTCGTGCGTACGGTTTTACCCACTTGTGGTGATCGCGTGTGTAAAACCGCATTTTACGCACATGTTGCATAATATACTATTCATTTCTTACTGTTAGATTTCGCAACGTCAAATAAAAAGTGCTCAAAAATTCACATGCGAAGAAAAATAAATGTTTGCGTTGAATTATATTGTTCCGAAATCTTCCAGCTTTTTTATGAATACAAAAAAATAGCCCGACAAAATTTTATTTAAGTGAAAACTATATAGAAAAGTCAAAATTGTTTTGAACCTGCAGAAAATCAGTTTTTTCACTCTTACACATTAATTATTAATAGTAAATAAGCGAAACTTCGTCTGGTAATGTCTAATCATTGCCAAAATCTTATGTTGACAAACTTGATTAACATTTTTGGCCGTTTTCTGATTATTTAAAATTATAAAATTTTACCTACTGTAAAATATTGCCTACTGTAGAGCAGTCTCCCTTATTATTATTATTATTTATCGGCATTTGGAACTCGAAAGTTCATTGCCTCATCTACCCGAGACCGCCACGCGT
>JBAGKK010461290.1:0-37347 GCA_037177015.1 Euceroptres primus
AATCACCTTTCACACAAGTATCGAACAGTATTTTATACCACGAGAGCCGAAAAATCATGTCAAAGTTGAGATTTTGATGTTAGAGTGGTATAAATACATTTATCTAGAAGTTTTTCTCCACTCTCCTCTGTTTTTGCACCACACCAATTATAGTCGCAGACATAATTATTCTCTTTTAGACCTTGAATTATCATGTGCGCGTTGCAGAAAATAATCGTGAATAAGAATCTCACGTGATCTGATGAAATTATTAAATATATTATATTACGATGCATTACATTATCATAATATTGTGTACTGAATAATTTTGATATCGTATTGTATAATAAGTGGTTTTAATTTTTTTCTAAGTTTGGAAACTTTTAACATGAGTTAAGCAAAGTTTTCAATTTCTGATTCATTATCAAAATGGTGTAATGACTTAAACCTTATCTTTTTTATAGGTTATAACCTGTATATATTATGACCTGAAATAGCTAAATTCATCACTGGTGTTTGCATGTATATTTATAAAATTGTAAAAATTTATATGTATGTTTACAATTTGTGTATATAAATATCAACTCTTTATGTAATATTTAACGTAATATTATAGTTGGAAACTAATATTTGACTCAATTATTCAATGACTTCGAGAATTATAATTGCTACACACAGATCACAATACATCATTTTAAATGTAATATTATTTTACCCAAGTTGACAATTTTTCTTCTATTAATAAAGCGAAAAGATTCACAATTTTGAAGAACCCAAACATAAATTGCTTCCAGTTATCACTGACAGCTGCATCCTGAATTTGCCTTCCCGGATTTATTTTCTTCTGTCAATCGAGATATGTTCCAAATTGATGATTAGAGCTCTTCAAATTAAATATTTTTGAAAAAATCGTCTTTAAAAATAAAAAAGTATTAACATTTAAATCGCATTTAAATATTTAATTATTTAAATATTTCATTAAAAGAGCCTTAATCATCGATTTGAAACATATCTCGATTGACAGAAGAAAATAAATCCGGGGAGCCAATTTCAGGATGCAGTTGTCAGTGATAACTGAAAGCAATTTATGTTTGTGTTCTTCAAAAATGTGAATCTTATCAGTTTAATTAATAGAAGGAAAATCGTCAATTTGGGTAAAATAATATTTAATATTACATTAAAAATGCTGTATTGTGATCTGTTTGCAGCATATATAATTTTTGAAAGCATTGAATAATTGAGTAAAATATTAGACTCAGAATATAATATTACGTCAAATTAGGGTTGTAAAATTTCATGTACCTTTCAAAAATCGCATATAAATTGAAACATTGAATGTTTCATTTCACATGCGATTGGATGAAACTTTCATGAAATTTTACCCTACGTCAAATATTATATATAGAGTTGAAATTTATATACACAAATTCTAAATATATATGTATATATATATAAATTTGTGCAATTTTATAAATATACATACAAACACCAGTGACGAATTTAGTTATTTCAGTATATAAGAGTTTTATTTCAGTTCAATTGCAGAAAACTAACCACAATCGTTTGAAAATATAGACAATGCAAACAATGTAAATAGTATGTTACAATCACTTGGAAGTGACATTCAAATTATTTTTGTAAACTTCATAAATGTCAAATCATAGAACTATTTCTACCTGTCTTAACTCAATACACCGTTTTGATAATGAATCAGAGATTGAAAATTATGGTTAACTCATGTTAAAAATTTCTAAACAAAAAAGAATTTAAAATCACTTATTATACAATACGATATTAAAATTATTCGGTACATAATATTATGACAATGTGATGCATTGCAATACAATATATTTAATACTTTCAGCAGATCACGTAAGATTCCTGTTCACGATTATGTTCTGCACCGCGAACATTATAATTTAAGGTCTAAAAGAAAATATGTCTATAACTATAATTAGCATGGTATAAAAACAAAGGAGAGTGGAGAGTGAAGAAAAACCCTTAGATGAATGTTTTTTTACGATCGGGGATTCGGCAGAAGTAGACATAAGTGGAGATTTCGAATGGTTTGCTGCAGCACAAGGTCCGGTAGTCAGCATGTACTTTTCCATTACACAGTGAGCACGTTTGCAGTGGGATATTATGAAGACAATTTTCGACAAATTAAAGCGCAACTTTGAATTTAAAATCTTTCTTTATATATGTTTTCTTTGAGGTCGTTATTCAAATTCTTCTCAATTCTGTCGAATGCACTGATTCAAAATTTCTCAAGAATATCAAAATAGATGAGACAGGTATATGAGTCAATATTTTAGATTATATACTATTTCATGCGAAAACTATATTTTTTATTACTTTTATTCCTCTCATAATATGAATTTGGCGCTCTTTTTAATTCTAGGTTATTTCATTTTTGCGCAATATTTCAAATAATGTTATTATTTCAGTAGATTTTAATAAAATTAGCTTTTTATGTATTTATAATTTAAAATCAAGCGTTTAATGTAAACTCGGACACATTGAAGCTTTTCTATAACATTAATAAAACCTTGTCTGTTTCATAATAACTCGTTCAAAATAGGAAGAAACGGAGCATTGCATCAAGCAAACATCTCTCAAAATACTCTTCAAATGGCGGAAGATTTGTTCTATTTTGCAATCTTGAGCCATCCTTTTCCCATTCAAACAATTACAATGACTTTAACATAGCCAGCATCCACCAAGGACCTTGCAATCTTGAGCCATCCTTTTCGCATTCATACAATTACAATAGCTTTAGCATGGCTAGCACAGACAACCCCAACTTGACAAGTGTAGGGTCCAGTAATAAAATGATGGCAGTAAACTAATTTTAATTTCAAAGAGAGTTTTCAAAAATACAAAAAGGGTCAGGTCAATTTTTTTGGTAAGCTTGAGTTTTGAGAAGTTTATGGTAGGGTTAGTCAGGTAGATTTGACTCGCGAGCCAGTAGTTGGAGTTGCCTGGACTAGCACCCACAAGGATCTTTGCAATCTTGAGCCATCCTTTTCCTATTCATATAATTACAATGGCTTTAGCATGGCTAACATCCACCAGGGACTTTGCAATTTCAAAGAATGTGACGAGCATGGTCCACTATTGCGAAGTTTTCGCGGATTGCAAATCATCTGAAATTTTTGCTGACTTGTAAATTACCAAGACAAATCTAAGTGAAGAACGGGCGAGACGGGTTAGGATTTCAAAGTTTTCGCGAAAATGAAACCCTAAAAATCTATCACCATTCTAAGTTAAGAATTTGTCAAATGTGAGTCAGGATTGCGAAGTTTTTGTTAACTTCAAGACAAATATAAATAAGGAATGGGTCAAGCGTTGAGACTGGTGCACGAACTGCTTCCAAAAAACATTTCTATACTTTATCGTTCTAACAAGCTGGTACACTACCCGTTACACCACCGGGGTCATCGCCAATACCTTCAGTGTTGTTCATGACACCGATTGAGCCTAGGTTGCAAAAAATACCAGTAGATTATCATTTTTACAATCTGGTGCACGACTTCATTCACCGAGTTCATCGCTAGCAACCTGGTGCACGACCTGGTTCATCGGGGTCGTCGTCGGTACCTTCGGAATTGTTCATTAAATCAATTGAGCCTAGGTTCCAAAAAAAATCCAGTAGATTATCATTTTAACAACCTTGGTGCATGACCTGGTTCATCGGGGACGTCGCCAGTACCTTCGTAGTTGTTCATGACATCGATTGAGCCTAAGTTGCAAAAAAAATCCAGGAGACTCCTTCGGAATTGTTCATGGCATCGAGTGAGTATACGTTGCAAAAAAATCCAGCACATTGTCTTTTCAGAAACCTGGTGCATAACATGGTTCAACTTTCTGAAGCCGAGTAAGTACCGTGTAAGGTTGAGATCTTGAGATATTAACTAAAGGTGTGAAATACCTTTTTTTTTCATTTCTGGGCGGCCTGAGATGTTTACAAGAAGTAAAAAAATTATTTTCCTAATGTTACTTTAAAGTCAAATAAAAATGTCTATATTGAAATTATTTAATATAAAATCTTGTATTTAATATTAAAGGCTCAAAAAAAAATTTCATTTTTTCATGTCTGTGGTGACCAAGATTTTTAGAAATAGTGAAAAAAAATATTTTCTTAATGTCATTTCAATGTCCAATAAAAAAAGGTAATATTAAAGAAATGCCCCGAAAAAGTTTGGTTGTTTTTGTAAAATGCCAAATTTTTTAGATATATTCGCAAAAAGTCAAAAATTGGAGTCTGTTTACCAGCTTCTAATTTCCATTTAGAAGAGATGTTCGCAAAAAGTTTAAAAATTTCATTTTTTTTTGTATAAACGATAACCAGACATTTACATAAATTAAATATTCCTAATTAAATATTAAATTAACTCAAGTTAATAAAAAATTGTTGGAAATTTGAAAGGAATTCTTAAAAATGTAAAGAAATACAAAAAATCTAATATTCAATCATTTTCAGATTCTGAAAATACATTTTTTATTGACTTTTCTTGCGATCTATTAGGCATGGAATTAGCATAGGGTTGCGCTATTAGCAATGATTTAGCCATTCTTTATGAGGACATGGGCGAATCATGGGTGAGTCATGGGCCATGGTAGGCTCAAAACTTGAGCAATGCTAACCAAGATTTCACCCATTCTTCCATTTCCACGCGGGTAATTTTTTATTTAAAAATAGTTATTTAGGTTTTTGTGTTTTTTCTTCTGCTCTAGACAAAATTCATAATTTTTATTCAAAGATTCTGATTAAAAGCTCATGTTACTCATTAGGAGATTCTTTTCAATTCTGTTTGGTACATTTTGATTGAAGATATTTTTATTTCTAAATTACATAGTTCATCTTGCAAATTCAAGAAAAATGTTTCAAGTATAACTGGAAAAAATCTTTAAAAATACAAAATAAACTGTCGATATCACTTTATACAAGTATTATTTACTAATCTAAAATGATTTAAATAATATTTAATAATAAATTTATTTTTATTATTATTTAATAAGAAGTAATAAATTTAAATAATATTTTTAAATAATATTCCACTCATTTTAATGTTTCACAATATTCTGAAACTTTAATATTTTTTTTTACCATTAAACTTCTATCTAATTTACTTTTTGACTCACGAAAATTGGAAAATAACAATAGTTTCTTGAACTTAAAACACTTGAGGTTTGAAAATGCTGGAAACTGTCGAGCCCCTTTTTTACACGAAAGGAAAATGGTTCTTTGACATCAGGGAAGGTTTTTCGCAAGTTTTTTTCACAACATAAAACTCACAAGGCTTCCCAATTGCGGCTTTCATTTTGTACCTATCTCGCGTGAGTTACAATTTACTCGCTATTTTGCTCGAAGCACGTACACCTTCCACCGAGCATGTAAAATACGTACGTGTGGGCAATCGTAAAGTATACGAAATTGTTATCTACCGTGGTTGCGATACGCAAAATACGATCCACGCGTTTCCTCGGAGAGAACTCTCAGCTTGGGGAAATCTTAAATGTTTTAGATTATTCTTTCAAAAAGGAAGTCGTTAGGTCTCAAGCGGAATTTAATTAAATCTGACTTAGAGTTTTTAAAACATACTTTTAATTAAGAAGAATTGAGGAGTAAGTGAACAAAAGATGATAAATCCATTCTGGTAAAAAAGGCTATGTATTTTATGCAAAATCCGTTCTTCAGTCTTTTTTCTGGTTAATTACTGGAAGAATAACGATTAATTATTATGCAGGTAACAAAAATCTGAGGAAAAACTCATATAAATTTGTTATTTTGTCTGCCCTTTTTTTAACACAAAGGATTCATCAAGTTTTGGTCGCTTATTCCTCAAATTTTCGTGCTTATAATGTATTTTCAAATGGAAATTTAGTATTTGAAAACTTCACCTGATATAAACTCAGAGGGCTTTCCATTGAAAAATAATTAAATTTTGAACTACTTTAAAAAAATACTTCAATTTGAAAACACTTAAAACCCGGTACATTCTATCGCTTGCTAATTGAAAAAATTGAAAAAAATTTTAAATTACACGAATTTTAATAGAACTTTTTTTAAAATTTCATGCCGTTTTTTCGTTGTTATCGATTTGAATTGTACAAATGGAAAGTACGTTCTGAAAATTTAAGGTAGCTTTTGAGTTCTGAACATTAAAATTATCTGCATTGTCTGGACAGATTCGGTAAAACCTCTCGAACTCGTGGAAGTTGAAAATTACTATTCGCTGCTTTAAACATCGAAGTGACTGTTTCGCTAGTTCGCAGTGGTTTATTTATTTTCAGCATTTGGTTGGGAAAGGCGTCACATCGCGAAATTATGCGGAATGGACTTACAACAAATTTTACCGGTGCAGATTCAAAAACTGCGAATGAAACAAAATTTAATGGAGGGTATAAAAAAAGATATAACTATTATTTTTCGTCTCTAAAAGTGATTTAGAGCAGGTAAAATCAAAAACTTTTTCACGTCAGAACAAACAAAAATTTTAAGAAATAATTAAATAAGTTTGTTAATTGAATAAAATACCTGTTAATCAATTGTAGAGTCACTAAAAACAAAAACTTACCCTTTGTGGTACGCCCATCCTGGCTCGATTATGTTTCGGAGAACCCTGAGTGTGACCCTGTTTCTCTTTTTTATGCGTTTTGAGTCCTCGAAGTAGCCTCGAGAATGTCGTTTTCTTTTTACTTGTGTTTTGGCCTTGTTCTGAAAAAAGAAACCAAAAATTAAATTAAAACATTAGAATTTCAATTTATTTAAGAACATGTTCGCAGGGAAAAATAGCCCTTTGAAAATCTAAGAATTTTAAATAAAGGCACCAAAAAATAATAGCATATCAACGTCCTTATATTTACAAAAATCCCGCATAAAAACTATTCTGTACAGAAATTTCAAACAAAAGTCACATAAAAATACAAAAAAAAGTTGCATGAAATTTTTAAAGATAATGAAGAAAGAAGCCTAAAAAGCTTAGGATCAAATTTACAGAATTCAACGTTTAACAGAGTTCAATGAAAATTAACGGAAGTCAACAAAATTTAACGAAAGTAACAGAATTCAACGAAAATTCCACGGAAAATAACAGAATTCGACAAAAGTCAACTAAATTTAATAGAAAATTAACAGCATTTAACGAAAAATAACTAAATTCAACGAAATTAACAGAATTCAACGGTAATGAGAGTATTTAATAGAATTCAATGAAAGTTGACAGAATCTTACGGAATTATAAATATGTTCCAACGGAATTCAATGGAAATTAACAGAATTCAACGAAAAAATGGAATTGTATAAAATTCACTGGAAATCAATGAAATTCAATCAAGTTCAATGGAAACCATTACAACACAAATAAATTGCATTGAATTTATAGCATCGCTGTTGAATAAAAATCTACTATTTTTGAATCAAAGTTTACCGATTTGAATCACCAGTGATACTGAAAATTCTATAGGATATTATTATAAATCAATGGCATCTGCTTTTGGCAGATCGCAATAGCATATGCTAAGGATTCAAAAGTATCTTTTTCTCAGTGTACTGAGTGGAAAGAATGAGATTATTAAGATGTGATTTCTTAAGTATAATTTTAGCTTTTAAGTTTTAAAGCTCAAATTATACAGTTTCGCACCAAAATAATTTCAAAGAGTACCTGTCAGACTTAAAAAATTCTTAAATTTTAAAAACTTTCTAAACATTTAAACAGACCTAAGAATTAGAGTGAAAGTAACACAAAATGATTTTAGGTAATTTTTTTTAGAGAAAATTTTTTTAGAGTTGTATGGAAAACGATGGAAAATTATATCAGGGTTGCTACACCGAAAAAAATTCTTAGTAAATTGTCAATTAAAAAACTTAGAGAAAATATTTGATCTAACTAGAGTTCTAAGTTATGGTAACTACATTTTTTTTAGTTAACGAATTTTACCAATTAAGTTAACTAGAAAAAATATATTGGCGCCTTAGGGAAATTAGATGAGTAGTTGCAATTACGATTTTAATTTTCACTACTTTTCTTAGTTATTTTTATGATTTTCTTATTTAAAATAACTAAGAAAAGTAGTAAAAATGAAAATATTTATATTATATTATAGTTATATTATAGTTAATAATACTACTTATTTTATTTCCCTAGGCCCCAATGTAGAATTCGTTAACCTAACTAAGAATGTAGTTACCATAACTAAAAATTCCAGTTAAATCGACTATTTTCTTCAACTAAGTTTTTCAGTTGACGATTTATCAGGAATTTTTTTCGGTGCACAGAAGACAAATTTCTAAATTTCACGTCTTTTCCAGATTTTTCAGGTTTAATTTTGAACAAATTCCAGTCAATTCAATTCAATATTCTACTGGTTGCAAATTAATTTACCGTCCATTTCTGATACTGTGATTAACAAATGCTAATATCTTTTCAATAATTTTTGAATTCGAAACAATTACTTCCTATCAATTAGCCATTTTTAAATCCTCAGCCAAAGACTACAATAATTAAAAGACTTTAAGGGAGGTGCAGCTAATTAAATTCAGTCATTTTTTCAAAATTCCATGACTTTTCTAAGTTTTTCAGAAATTTTTTAAAATTCCATGACATTTCCATCCAGGTTTTCCAGAACTAATAGAAACCCTGTATATTATTTGAGATTTAAAATGACGCCAAGAATATTAAAAAACATTGAATATTTCTGAAGTTAATCGTTTATATTCTTAGATGGTAATTTTGGCTTTAGGGCCCGAATAAAAGAATTTGAATATGAACGATTACTTTTATCTAGGGTCAATATAATTCCCCGCTGATTATTTCTGCAGTTATTCATAATTTTTGAATTAGGAAGAAAAAATTTAAGTTTAAAAAATTTTTACAAATTGAAAGAAAAGTAGTCAAAGAAATGATAAATTTTCTGGCAAACCCATCATTTTTATTTGCGAATTTAAAGAGTTTAGAATTGGACCTAATCAGGAAAACCGAAAAGAAATCGATTAGTCGCATTTTTCTTTAAAAAGTCGAAAAAAGTCGAAAAAGTCGTCCACTCAGAGGCGTGGCGTGGAGGAGACGATTAGTTTCTAAGTACGTCAAGGCGTGTTTAAACTACCCAGTATATTGAAGTATATATAAAAAAGTATATTAAAAAACTAAATAAAAAAATATGATAATTTAGTACGTCGCGAGTAATGAACTGAATCATGCATACGGTATCTATTCATCGTACAACAGGAATACAACCAATCTCACGAATAATCGAATGAATCGAGGTTAACCACGACATCGCTATCCATTAACGGATAATACAGGTATGCCGTTAGTTACACCCTTCCCCTTCTACTCTTGCTATATTGTATTATTGTGAATGCATCCGTTCATTAGTGACAGTGGTGTCACTGCTTGCTATTGATGAAAAGAATTTGTAGCATCGGAAGAACATTTTTGAAATTGGACAAACCAAACATTTTCCAAGAAAACAAAAACATTGAAATCCCTTTTTTCAATAAAGAAAAAGGACACAGAAAAAGTTCCACTATATACGGAACGTGTAGCTTTATTGGCAATGTTAGTAAACTGCAGTTTCATGCTTTAATTAAGAGCGTTCATAAACCAATGATTGTCAATAACAGTAGGTAACGATTCTGGTGGACGGAATGCCTCGTTAGGACAATTCGACCCAGTAATTAGCGAAGGCATTATGCATAGTGGCGGATAAAACAATTCATACTCTCAATGGATTATGCCATCGTATTATCATTAATGCGTGCTGTTTCATCAAGGAGAATGAAGGGCTCTATGACTTTGTTCAATCTATCTGTAATTGAGTGATACTGAACCACATACCGGATTCATTAAGATGATAAATCACTGTAAAAAGTTGGGTTCCTATCATATTTGGTCCTATTTTTTATGAGTACATATTAATTTAGGCCCGAACAGTACTGATTTAAATTGCGATAATTTCGTGCTGTTAATTTCAGTGCCAAATAATTGATTGTTTGATTCAATGATGGTCTCCTTTTAGAACTGAAGTTGGATTAAAACAGAACAATCCATACTATTTCTGAGCTGTTCTCTTTTAATACCTGAATCTAGCATTAAAACAGAACTTTTTTAAAACATGTTTCGAAAAATATTTAAAACAGAATTTTTCAATTAGTAGTTGATATTTTTCAGTCAAAGGCAATAATCGATTTTATACGAACTAACATAATTATGCATCCGAAAATTAAAACAAATTAAGTTATTCTAAAAACTAGCTTTTCCATTCATCAAAGCTTTTACAAAATCAATTATTATATTAAAAATGATATAATATAAATATCTATTTATTTAAAAAATTTTGACCCGGACGTTTTCGATAGATTTTTTCCCAACCTTTCGAATAAAAAAACAAAATTTGGAAAAATTCTAATTTTAGCCATCATTTTTCAAAATCAAAAATATTATTGACTTTTTTTTGAAGTTAGACCATTTTTTTCTTTTTTTTGACTAAAAATAAAGCTTATAATTTGTAGAAAAATGCCGTTTTTTGGTGTTTTCGAAAAATTGAATTGCAAGTAACCTGGTAAATTCACAAAAATTTTCCTATGCGGGCAAAAATTTCGGAAAATTTTTTGAAGGTGCAGTTTTTGATAACAAACAATATTGTAAAAATGGAAATTCAAAAAAAAAAAAATTTGTTGATTTAAGAATTTTTCGAAAATTGTCAAAAATGAAATTTTTTGAATTTGGTTAATTGCGCATTTTTAATGTACAAATAATATTTATATTTATTATATCATGTACATTAAATGTGAATTGCACATTAAAAATGCGCAATTAACCAAATTCAAAAAATTTCATTTTTGATAATTTTCAAAAAATGTTAAAATCAACAATTTTTTTTGAATTTTCAGTTTAAAAATATTGTTTGTTATCAAAAACTGTACCTGCAAAAAATTTTCCGCCATTTTGCGCGCATACGAACCACTTTTATTGCAAATAATCTGTTTTCGATACTTTGTGCTTAAATCCATAGTTTTTTAATCTTTGATCCTTAAACTTACAATTGCAAAACGAGTTTTCGTAAAATAAATGTCTTCTTTGTGAAAATGATTAAATAGTGAACGATTCATGAGCGGGTAATTTGGCGCAGACGTTAAATCACACTCAATTGAATACAAATCAGAAGAAAAGCAATGCAAGTCGCTTTTGGGGTTATGTTATAGTTTGAAATGTTCGTTATACCTCGATAACTATACTACCTCAAAATGAACTTTAAATTAGAATTACCTAATACAAATTAGCTTTATGTATACTTAAAAACATTTATAAAAGTATTAAAATATCGCAATATTAAGCAATAATAGTAGCGCGCCAAATTAGCCGCCATGTCGGGTAAATTGGCGCAGGTGCAGTGCTCTGAGAAACTCAATAAATATCTACATTACTTATTTTAATTAGAATATTTATCGTTCTGAAAGTATAGTCAAGATATCAAGCTATCTAACTTATATTTTTTCACAATTTTTGGTTATATACTTTTGTTTTAAACTTCCTCTTTCTATTAGGTGTGCCAATTTAGCCGCATCTCCTCTACCTTAAAAGTCGTTAACTTTACGAAAGTATTCCACAGACGAGTGAAAGTAGACTCAATTTGCAGTAATTTCACCGAAAGAAAAGTGTCCTATGTCTAATAGGTCATGAGTTATTAGTTATTACCTCTCGAAGTTGACCTTTTTTGCCTGTTTCTAGGGGGAAAAAAATCGAGTTCCGTTTTTCAAAATTAGTCGTTTCCGGTTGAAATTACATTGATGGCGCCAGAAGATAAAATTAAGTAGATGAAATTCTGCGAAAATAAAAAGAAGTCTTCTACTCCCATTCATTTGCTAATAGTGATCTTTCAAAAATTCCATTTTTATCACTTTTTGACAAAAAAACGAAAAGTTATATTTTTTGAAAATTTATCCTCTGGGCATTTTGTTGTGGTATTTATAGGAAACGGGGTATTTTGAAAAAACATAACTTTTTGTTTTTTTGTCAAAAAGTGAAAAAAAGTGGAATTTTTAAAAGTTCACAAATTCCAAACGAATGGAAGTGCAGAAGATTTTTTTTTAATTGACGCACGTTTTTGTCTACTTTATTTTATTCTCTAGCGACTCATGTTGAAAAAACGGAACTCGATTTTTTTGCCTCTAAAAACAGGCAAAAATGGTCAAATTTATGCAAAAAAAAAATCCATTGGACAATTATTCGGGAATTTCAGCCTTTTTCCAATAATGTCCCATATACAAATACAACAAATCTTTTGATCATTTGTATTCAAAGAAATAAGAAAACTATTTTAATTTAATAATGAAGACAGTTTTGAAATAAGAAAGAAGTAAAGTCATCACAGTACCTATTGTTATTAAAAAAGGAGAAAAGGTGCACTTTTTTTAAAAATAGGCGACAAATAGATGACAAAAAATGTTTTATAAAATAAATAAACATGCAATTTAAGGATGTTCACCTGTTCTTGCGCCTCAAAGTTTTAAAATATATATGTAAAATCGAGGAAAATAACCACATTGTTAAATATAAAAAATTTTAAAACAACAATCAAAGTACGATATAGAAAAAAAGAGTTGAATTTATAATTGTTTATTTATTCGGAGATATTTAAGATTTTCTCTCGTTTTAGAAGAAAATCGAAAAATGCTCATTCAATCTTCATCTTTAATAGCGTTTTTTGTTCTTTAAAATAAAACCTAAAATTCTATTTGTATGAAATTTATTATAAATAAGCTAGTTAGATAATTTATTTTATGCAAATTTAACTGTGTTCTAATAAGAACCAACTAAATAGAGTTATAAATTCTATTTTAAAGATCAATGATGTTGAAGATTAAATGAAAATTATACGATTTTTTTATAAGGCAAAAGAAAAAATGCAAAATCTCTAGTTACTAATATTAAATAAGCAATTATAGATTCAACTACTTTTTTGTAAATTACAATTAGTTTCCTATTTTTTACAATTTGTTATATTTATCAATTTGGTTATTTTCCTCGATTTTACAAACCATTTGAAATATTATTAAATTTTGAGGTGCGATAACAGGTGAACATCCTTTTATACTTTTCGGTTCAAAAAATATTCACTCCTTTGAACCTGAAAATATATTATTTTTCAAGAAAAAAAATTCAAAAAGGTCAAAAATTTCGACTCTCTAATGTTGATTTTTTTACATTTTTGCACCCAAAAAAAAGTTGTATTTCTCTATAAAAAGCACCTTGTTTTTAGAGGTTTAAATTGGGATATTGTACACGTACAATAGAAATGTAATAGTTTAAAAAATATTTATTGTAATATCAAAAATTATTGTCAATAAACTGGAAAGTATTCAGTAAAAAATGTATAGTTAAAAAAAATCTTTAATGTTGAAACTGATCCTTAAATCTCAAATCTATTTCAAAATTAGAGATTTAAATACTCCAAAGGCTTCCGTAAATCTGTTTTGTTCAAAAAAATTGAGAGTACTTTGAACTTATTACGAAAAATCATTAGTGTTAGTTATGAAAAATTTTAAATTGTAGAAAAAAATATTTAAACAAAGACAGAATAAACAAATTTGGCTTTAAATAAACTACTAGCCCATTAAAATTTTTAATAAAATCAAGGGGGCAGCAATTTAGGGAGAACCTGGAAATCAAGAAATAGTCAGGGAATTTTGTGGATCAGGGAAAGTCAGGGTTTTTTTAAGAAAACTTGAAAAAGTCAAGGAAATTTTGGGTGCCGAAATGTAAGTAAATAAAAAATTACAAAAATCCATTTTAAATATTTGATAAATTACAGGTTTGCATTACTTTATTCGGGACATAAAAGATTGATTACTAAGACAAGTAGAAGATTCAAATTCTGAACTTAAAATATTACTGGTCAGGGAAAATGAAAAACTGGTTAGTAAAAAGTCAGGGAATTTAGAAAAAGAAATTTTTCGGTCACCCTCTAAAATTTTACTTTACCCATTGAGAAAAGGTGAAAAGGTGACAAATTTCCAAAATAGGTGAAATACGTGCGAAATTGAAAATAGGTGAAAAAAGGTGAATAGTTGCGAAATTGAAAATAGGTGAAAAAAGATGAATAGGTTACGACCTGTGATGACTTAAAATAATCAATAAATTTGCCAATTAAAATAGCATTAAATAGACAGAAGCTCATAATCCAAAATGAGATTTTCGATAGTAATCTACTGGTACAAGAGTAATAGACCCCGATACTGAAAGGTCAAGAGTGTGCACATTTCACGCTAGCAATTCGGATATGATTGAATGCTCATAAGCTGGGAATAAAAGTATCGCTGTTTCTCAACCCTAGTATTTTATTGCATTGATTCGAAACACGAATCCGTACAAACTCAGATTTTCCTTTCTCTCTTCCTCGTTCTTTTCGCAAGACAAAACCGAATCTGAGAGGAGGAACTATTATTCCAAAAGGTTCGTTCGTATTTTTCCCGAAACAGACAGGGAGGCAAGCAGACAAGCGGCAAACTGAATGGCGATATGGTGGAAGAATACAGGAGACTCTCGGGACTTCGGTGCCGGTATGTCGTCCCGTA
This sequence comes from Euceroptres primus, assembly GCA_037177015.1. Taxonomy (NCBI): domain Eukaryota; kingdom Metazoa; phylum Arthropoda; class Insecta; order Hymenoptera; family Figitidae; genus Euceroptres; species Euceroptres primus. The sequence continues at coordinate 14,561 of JBAGKK010461290.1, forward strand.
ATATCGAAAATATATTGCCGAGCTGTAACCACAAGTCATGTTCAATCGAATGAATCGCGCGGAGCAAAAATAAACCTGCCTACCAACGCTGGTCCAATACCAGCGGAATGGATAGGAATCGCACGTCCAAAGAGAGGGTGAATTCAGTGGCGTAAGTAGAATGCCACATGGAATCGTGGGCTTCATTAAACTTTCAGAGGATCGAAAGAGCTGCGGAAATATCCTGTCGATTCCCTATATCGCTTTAGGAAAAAGTTTCACAAATTGGCTTTTCCCGACTTCAGTAGGAAAATCCGATGAGACTATATGCAAAAGGGGATCAATTGTTTCTCGATAATATTATCTTAATGCTTTTGCGTAGTTTTATACAAATAATAACCATTGCAATAAGTATACAGTTTAACGCTAACACTAAGTAAATGGTCATTTAGAAGACTTAAAACTTTACGAGATGATGACTGCTTAAAAAATAAACGATTTTTAACTAATTTAGTTGAGTACCGAAAAATGACATCGAAATCGGTAAAACAAGATAGGAGAGATCAGTCTAAAACGGCCTAATACAGTTTAAGGGCGTGTGATACGTTATGATGTCACGAATTACCGACGGGGTATAAAAAATATGCAGCAATCCTATTTTTAGGCAAACAAATATATGAAGTTGAAACTTAAGAGAATGATAGAAAATATGATTGCAAATCTGTTATATGTCATTTTTTGAAAATTTTGAAGAAAAATTATTTTGAAAAATTTTCTTTTTTCAAAATTTTGAAAGAAAGGACACATAACAGATGCGCCCTATAATATTTTCTACCATTCTCTTAAGTTTTAACTTCATATGTTTGTTTGTTTGAAAATGGGATTGCCGAATATTTTTTATACCCCGTCGATAATTCGTGACATCATAACGTATTACATCCCCGATGGCCAGTCTTCAATAATTCATTGCGAAAATAAAACACAAATTGATTGATAATGAAGAATTATTTTAAAAATAATTCTGCATTCTCAATCGATATGCGTTTTATATTCGCAATGAATTATTGAAGATTGGCCATTTTAATCGGTAGGCCGTTTTAGACTGATTTCCCCTACTTTGAATTATAAATCTTCAGCGCGAAATTTTGTGAAACAACCTAGGTGGAAAAATTAATGCATAATTTTTGTGTACAAAATCATTGGTACACAGTGCAAAAAATTATGCACTCAGTTTGTGTGCATAATTTTGAAGTGAAGATGTCAAAGTGAAGTGAAGATATCAAAATGTTGCTATCAGTTGAAAACATTTGTTGAATAAACAGTGGATTTCTTTTAATCTAAAACTTTAACATATTTTCCCTCTTTTTTTCTTCTTAGTTAATGTCATTAACTAAGTCTAAATTAAGCCTCTGAAACATATAAATTAAGGGTATATACCAAAATAGTAAAAACAGCAAGAATTTTATCTTCGAAATCGACAATAGGTTCCACCTCGACAATTGGTGCATTTACCCTGTGCATAATTTTTTCACATGGCAAAAATATTAATATTTTAACGACTTCAATGTAATTTTTCTCGACATTTCTTTAAACTTATTGGAAAATCATTTCTTTTTAAACAATCAACACCTACAAAGTTTTGAAAAATTTAAGTGTTCGATAAGTAACTATTTAGTTGGTGTTTTCTGCCCTGCTTTCAATGTTTTTAAAACCGATTTAAAATATGTTTCACTACTGACTTTACTACTATTACTTCTGACTTTAATTGTTTGGCGAATCAACTACTTGAACATTTAAAAGTGATTGAAAGCTGACAGATTTTAAACTCCAATTGGTTAAGCTTTATAAATATGAATATATGTATAAAAATAGCTTATAAAAAAGAGAATACAATTTTCGATTGAAGATAAAATGTTAAAAATAATATTTTAGCAGCCCCTTTCGTATTACGCTATTGGGTAAATGGAAGCGCATCGAGGGAACGAAAAAGGAGGTGGAAAAGGACAACAAGCAGGAATAGAAATAGAGGAAACGCTGAAGGTAAAAGGCGGAATGGAAAAATAGTGGAAAGAAACTTTAGAGAGGGTAGGAACAAATGTTTCGATTGCACATGCATCAAATCCGGAACTTGGAAGCTTACTCAGCGGCTAGTCGGTGTCATGCATCTGTCAAGTAGTTTCCAAAGGTCAGAAACATCTGAATAAATATAGTTCTTGAAACCTTGGACAATATTCTTATTTGTTTTAGATTTTTAATAAAATTCTGTTATCAAACTGAAAAATATTTTTATTCGCAAAATATTGTTCTCCAAATTCTACGAGATTATAAGATTTTTTGAGAATATACAGAGATCACAGTGGTTCAGTGGTTCAAATTCCCGAAAATTCTCCAGAATGTTAAAAAATCCTCAAAAATCTTAGATTCCTGTCTAGAATATCATAAAATACTTCAAAAATTTCTAGACTTATAGAATCTTTGGAATTATCTAGACTTTTCTAAAATCCTTCGTGAAATCTTCTGTACATTTCAACCACCTTTTAGAATTTTCTAGTTTCTAGAATATATATTTTAAATTTGCCATAAACTTGTAGATTAATTAAATCTTCTGAAATTTCTCCAAATCCTTTATAATATAGATTTTTAGAATGATTTAGAATCTTCCAGAGATTTCGTGATTCCTTCAAAATCTTTTAAAATCCTCTAGCACTTTCTAGGACTACAGGGTTATGTATAATCTAAGTACTAAATTAGGCATATTATACAACGTGGTCATTGACTTTTTAGACAGGATTGTGAAAAAATCTAGATGATTGTAGAAGATTTTGGAACAGTCTCGAATCTTCTACAAAATTTTTACAGATTTCCGATAAGATTTGAAGATTCTGAAATTCCGGAAATTCTGGAGTTCAAAATATTCTTGCGAATCCTAGAAGATTCTGGAACAGTTAAGTATATTTCGCAGAATATTAAAAAACTTTGGCACACTCTTTAAGTTTTTATAAGATTATTAAAGGAGAACCCAGAAGATTTTAAAAGATTATGGAAGAATCCGGAAGAATTTAGATAGCTGAGGGATGGTATTCCAAAAGGGTACAAGCGCAATTTTGTCGAAAATGATATTATTGGCTCAAAAATCAGATAAATTATAATACATATTCTGACAAAAGGGATTTTTTATAATAAGATTTTTCAATTTTTTTGCAATTTTTCAAATTTTTTTTCATTTTTTCAATTTTTTTTGCAATTTTTCAAATTTTTTTTCATTTTTTCAATTTTTTTTGCATTTTGGAAAACTTTTGCAACTTTTTGTAACATTTTTGAACTTTTTGTAACTCCATAACTCTAAATCTATTTTGCATTTGCGTCTTTGAATTGAAAATTATAGTTATACAATATACATTACCGTCTAAAATTAAGAAAACAAGCGCTCCGAGGGGGAAAAAATTCTCCATTTACCCAGAAATGACTTTTTTCAATCAAAATTTTCACTCCTAAAGTCAGCAATGCAGTGCCTCGAAGCACGAATTTTTGTTCTTTTTCTAAATTGAAAATTGGATTTTCAATCAGCGACTAACGTTGAAAAATGCGTGCGACTAGAACGAAAAAAAAACCTTCCCATTCATTTTTTCGGAAACTAATGACATTTTCCAATCAAACTTTTTTTTTGTATCAACTCAGAAACTCAAAAGTTAGAAATCAAATTTTTGTTTTTTCTGAAATTAAAAATTGGATTTTTAATCACTGACCAAGAAAATATACATTCTCCCTCCGTTTTCTCGGAACCTAATGACATTTTCAAATCAAACTTTTCACGCTTTAATTCAGCACTGATGTATCTCGGGAGAAAGTTGTTAGTTTTTCCTAAATTAAAAATTTGATTTTTAGGAGCGTTTTTTGTTTCTCCTGAAAAGTCGTCAAAATGGCGCTTATGCCCTTTTGAAACGTCACCCTTCAGTTGTAGAAGACTCTGGAACAGTCTCGAATTTTCTACAGAATTTTCATAGATTTCAGATAAGTTTTGAAGATTCTGAAGAATATGAGAAAATTTCCAGAGTCGTTGAGAGATTTTGGAGGATTCTGAAAGATTCTAGAAACGTCTAGAAGATTTTAAGATTATACATGAATTCAGAAGACTTTGAAGTATTTTAGAAGATTCTGGAATTGTCTATAATATTTGAGAAAATTTAAATAGAATTTGGAAAAAATTTTGAAGACTCTGAAAGAGTCTGGAAGATTATAAAATAATCCAGAATCTAGATGATTGTAGAAGATTCTAGAAAAATCTCAAATATTTTAAAGAATTTTTATAGTTTTCAGATCAGTTTTGAAGATTCTGGAGAATTTTAGGAGATGTTGGGAGTCTTTTGAAGATTTTGGAGGATTTTAAAAGATTTTAAAGAGTTATGGAAATTTATAGAAGATTTAAAAAGATTATGGAAGAATCCAGAAGAATCTAGGTGATTGTAAAAGATTCTAGAACAGTCTCGAATATTTCTGAGGATATTTACAGTTTCCGATAACTTTTGAAAATTCTAAAAAAGTTGAGAAAATTTCGGGACTCTTTTTTAGATTTTGGAGAATTCTGAAAGATTCAGGATAATTCTGGAAACATCTAGAAGATTATAAAAAGTCACGGAAGATTGTACAAGATTATTATAGGAGAACCCAGAAGATTCTGGCACAGCCTCGATTATTTTGGAGGATTTTTAAGGATTTCAGAAAAATTGTAAAGATTCTGGAGAATTTTAGGAGATTTTGGGAGTATTTGTAGATTTTGAAGGATTTTAAAAGATTCTGGAAAACCTAAAAGATTTTAGTTGTTTATGAAAAAGTTTCGCTTCTTTGAAAAGTTGGAAATTACGGAACATTTCAGAAAACATTGAATCAGTTTCTGAATGTCGTAAGTTTCTATTTCTCGGAATTCTTGGAAAATAAATCGGAACTTTGAATTAAAAAAGGGAAAAAGAGGAGAAAAAGGAATAAAATTCTCAAATAAAGGGAGTTTAGGGGAATCAGAATAATAGAAGAAAAATGGGAATAAATCGACCCTTATTTTTGTATCCAGTTTGGAGGATCACCGAGTAATTTTTAGGCCGAGGATATTGTTACGGAAATTATCGTACAACCAGCATACAACTCAAGGGTGAGCTGGCTATTGTTACGGAAATTTCCGTAATAGTAGACACTGCCTACTTTTTAATGATTTAGAATTTTGCTTGGTTTTGAAAAAAAGTAATTAGGTAAAATAACATATGGAATACGATGCGCGAAATTGAGACAAGAAAAATTTTTCCATAGGTCCTCGCTTCTCTTGATTCCCTGCATGATACTGAGGCGAATACACATTGAGTAAGTAGTTCTACACAAGGTGGATCTGTTTCAGTGAAAGGAAAGGAAAACCGGAAACGCAGGAAGGAAGGTAACAGGGATGAGGGTATGTAGGAAAATAGTTGCACCGAGACAAATACGGCGCCAGACTTGGTTAGGTTACACCTCGCTGCATTTGTGACACCCTCATTCTCTTTTACCTTTTCTGTCTTTCTTGGCATCTTCTTCCATGCCTCTCACATTTTCTTTCTATTTACCTCTGCAGCCTGAAATCTACCACTACCGCGAAGCGACAAATTATCATCCAATTTTACATCCTTTACTCAGTTTACTCGCTCACTTAGGGGTTATTCATAAATTACGTAACGTATTTTCCAGCGATTTTTGTAAGGGAACCTAATGTGGGTCAGATTTCAGAAACCATGACTTTAAAAATAGAGTTCTAATCAAAACTTATTTTTTTCATACAGAGAAACGGTAGACACAGGTTCTTTATCATAAAAATATGAAATGTAGATTTTCAAAATCATTTTGCTCAAGTTTGAGAACATTTTTGATGAATATGTGATTTTGATTCATACTTTGATCCAGGATTCAAACTTGGTCCAGTCATACTCTAATGATGGAACTTTTATTATAGAAATTGAAGATAAATTTAAGAAAACTATCGTTTTTTAGAAAGCTTGAATTGTGAGGAGAGTGGACCATTAGAAAATTAAATTTACTGTGAGAAAGAATGTTTGAAGCACTTTTTACGATTCCAAGCAGCATTCAAGTGAGAGGCTTTCGGTAGAACTTTTTACGACCCCGAAAATGCACATCACTTCTTCGTGGAAACAATTTTCTAATGGGTATTTATCATGTATATACAGATAAAGAAGCTGCACGTAATAGTGAAAAAGAGACAGACACAATTAATTCATGTATTATAAAAATATTATATGGATAATATTCTTTTATATTATTTTTATACAAATATTTATATATTTTATGCAAATATTATTTTTAAAGTTTAAAATAATATTTTTAAAATATATTTATTACATAAATATATTTCTAACTTGAAGCTTTTCACATCTTATGTGCCATTTTCCGCGTATATGAAACTGGAAAAATATAGACAGAGAGGATGGAGAATTGAGATATCTTATACGAACAAGTCTCGATTTTTCGAATTCAATTTGAACGCTGAAAGAATTTTGCGAAGAGGGCGAAGTCGAATCGCGTTATTAAAGTCTACAAGTGGATCCAGCTTTGCGAATTGTTTTCAAAGAACGAAAATCGTACGCGAAGTTTTTGTCAGAAAAAAGTTATATATTTTTATACAGGATGGTTGGGAATTTACACAAAAAAACGTCATAAAAATACACTGAAATGCAGTAAATTAATTAATAAACGGCTAGTAAGTTTTATGAGCTTTTTTACATTAGGTTTACAATCGTACGTATTGCGCAGATGAGAGCAGAAAATTTTAAATTTAATTGCTTATAGCGTCATATTGTGAAGCGTATAAAAGTTTACAGAGTCCTCTAAGGACAATAAAAAAATTTAGGATTCTTTCGCAAGAGTAGTTGTTAAATTTCTGCAGGAGAACTTTTGACTATAATATTTTTCTCATTTAATCTAAGAGAACAAAATTTCCTAAATAAAAATGATACACCTTGAAAAAGAATTCATATTTACGTGTAAGATCTTTGAAAAAGTGGAACCATTAACATAAATAATGTTTACGTATTCGAAGACAAAATGAGATTTTATATTATGAAAATTCGGTCTCTTGAAAGTCTTCTAGAGCGCGAATAAATAAGCTATATTAAAATCCACTGGCTCTAGCTTTCCTTATTTTCTTTCCTTGGAAGAACATCGAATTTTGTTTTTTTTGTAATTTCTTCACTTTCATACTTTTTCTACTTCAAGAAGTTACTTTTAAAGCACATTAAGTGGAAACCTTACTGGTGGTTTGAAATACGATTTTAATTTGAAATTATCTGCAGATTAAAACATTTTACTATTTGAACTCCATTTTCGAAATTCTTGTAAAGATTATTCAATTTTATAATATTTACTGATATTTTTTTTTAATTTATCTTATGGCTACAATTAGTCTATTCATTTGGTACTAATAACTTATTTCATTAAATTTTGGCTTGTTAATTAAAAGCTTTTTGCTTTGTAATTAATCATCCCGCTTGAAGCTAAATTTAAATTATAGTATACATACATACTTATACACGGCAATTGAATGGATCGGTAAATATTACGAAACTTAAATACCGACTGGTATAGACACGTTTCAATCAAGTAGAGTAGTTTGCATGCATTATATTAATTATGTACTTTGACCATCATATCTAATCAAATAGTTATATCTATGAAATAACCAATTTAAGCAATCATTACTGGAAGTTTCTAAATTAAATTCAGATATCGGAATTGAACATACAGAAAGTTAAAAGTTCAAAATAGTGTAAATACTATGAGCAAAAACTGTTATGAATTTGGACCTTTCTCATGTTCAATTCGAACTTTGAACTTTCTCTACGGTCAGTTCTAATACCTGAATTTAGATACACTAGCATCATTATTATGTAATATTAATATCATTAATAAGTACATCGCTAATATAACCTTATTGAAATTTAACAAACTAACATTTTTGACGTCCCAGGTGAAAAAAAATTAAGCATAATTTATATATAATGACTTATCGATAGTTACTGATGCAAAAAATTATGCATACACAGTAGATATGAAGATATAAAAATGTAGCAAACAAATGACAACTAGTTTTCAACTTTTTGTAAAATTTTGATACATTTAGACTTATTGTATACTTATGAAGACCTGAAGTGTACGACTTTTTACTTCTCTTCGATTTTCTTCATTATAGGTCCGCATTTGAAACCTTTAAATTCCTCTTTAAAAAATGATGGGTTGGTCAGAAAGTCGATCATTTTTTTGACTACCTTTTCTTTAATTTGCAAAAATTTTGAACTTTAACAATTTTTTTAAGTTAAAAATTTTTTTCTTCTTGATGATTTGCAAATTTTCAATAACTTCAGACATATTCGACATTTTTTAATGTTCTTAGCCTCATTTTAAGGCTAAAATAATATAGTTATCCATCGTTTTCCATATAACTCTAAAACATTTTTCTTTGAAAGCATACATTTTGTGATACTTTCACTCTAAATCTTGGGTCAATTTAAATATTTATTAAACACTTTTTAAAAGATTTTTAATGGAAAATTTTCTAAATCTGACAAGAACTCTTTAAAATTATTTTTGTGGGAAACTGTATGGGTGAAAATAAAAAAATCGACGAAAATGTATCCCGAGAAAATTACGCTCTTATTCTTAAAAATATCCTGTTATAAATATAAGGATTTTTAGCAAGCAAGTCACTCTACAATGTTCTATGCTTACATTGATGCATACGTTGCTAAAATACACCTAAAATCTTTCAAATATCTATGAAAATGTCATTGTGTCCCTTGTCTCTGATTATATTTATAAGTATTCGAAAGCCTTTTTGCAGTCTTTTAAACTAAAATTGGATGCTTTCCTGGGATACACATTTTTTCTATTACTCATAAAGTTAAAAAAAGCAGTTAATAATCGTTTCATTAATTTCAATTTCAAGAAACGAATAGCTTTTCATGTGTCCCCAGATTTGAATTTCAGTTTTGGTCATCGTGTCCAGAGACAAATTTCGTTGGTTTTATTAAATCAAAATAGTAGTTTTCCATATTTAAACCCCAAAACAAGTGAATTTTAACGTAAATTCTATTTGAAATCTATTTTGTTAAATCTAGTTATGTGAAAATCTGTTAAAAATGTAAATAAAAACAGCAATTAACAAATTTCACAAAATTTCGAAAAACGTACATCTTTGTAATGTCATCGTGTCCAGCGTTTTTTCCAGGTAAGTGCACTTTTTATAAGGTAAGTTATACGTGAAAATATTGTTCTTACAAACACACAATTTAAACTAATTTATACCATTTTATGATATCTTGAATGAAGTTCGTTGTTTTGTTTGAAAAGAATAATAATTTTCAAATAGGTCAACGAAAATAGAAAAAGATTTTCAGAAAATTCATATTATTTATCATTCAAAGTAATTACGATATTATTGATTTAGAATAAATGTTGAAATGTATATTTAATTCGTTCTCTATAGTCCATTCATATATTTTAAGGACTGGAGATTGTGAAATATCACGTTGGTTAAAAGGGTTAAAAAAGACCATAAATAAATTCTAAATACGTTTCTGGATCTTATTCTCTGATATTTGCGTCATATTTCAGACGCATACTAATATATAAAACGTGCTTTAATCAAATTTGGAATATTTTTTTCAACAAAAATTATTAGGTGAACATTGACGATTTTTTTATTTTCACCCTATAATTTGAGCTTTAAAATTTAAAAGCTAAAATTATACATAAATAATCACATCCTAATCCTCATTGAATAATTTTATCTTATTCCCTTCCATTTTGAATTCACCTCTAGTTCAATGCATTCATTTGGGTTCCAATGGTTTCCATTGAAATTTCGTTGAATTTCATTGATTTTTCAGAGAATTTTGTACAATTCCTTTAAATTTGGACTAATTATGTTAAATTCCGTTTAATAAAATTTCGGTTGAATTTGTTTTCTATTTAGTTTTATATTTATATTATTTATATTTAATATTTATTTATATTTATATTTAAATATTTATATTTAGTTTTATTCCACTTACTTAGTCTAATATCTCTGAGTTACAGTATAAATTTTAGGCAGAGGAATTGTTACGGAAATTACCGAAAAACTAGGCTACAACGCAAAGTGGATGCAGGTTAGTTTTACGGAAAATTCAGTAACAATATTCTCGGCGCATGCCATGTTGTGTGATAGTTGTACGGAAATTTACGCAATACTAGACACTGTCTAAATATTAAGTAAATTATATTTTTTTCTTGAATTTAATTGAATTAAGTTGAATTAAGGTGACTTCACCTTTAATTCAACTCAGTTCATTTGGATTTAGTTGTATTCTATTACATTTTACCGAAAAATGATTACACCGAGAAATGTTGTTTCTGTAAAAGTCATATTTTTCGAAATAAATCACGAAAACCGTGAAAATACAGGTCATTTAAAAAATTCACTGTACCTCAAATTAAAATGCACAGAAAAGCCTCTGAGTCTTTTTTTGTACAAGATTGAATGCATAAATTAAGTCGATGTGAAAATAGTAAATTTGATTAAAAATAGCTTTTTTAGCCTTATAAATATTTATATCAGAGAAAAAAAGGCTTCATTAGAATTCTTTCCATGAAATTTTCATTAAGTATAATATACCTTACAATTCCATACAAAAGCGAGATCGCTTATCTTGAAAATTAGAAATTGGCAGCTCTTTGAAAATTGTGAAATTTAGTGAATTTATAGACAATTTTGAAAACGAGCCTAGCTTGCATTTTTGGAAATGCGTGTAAGCTAAATATTTTTCCTAAAACTAATCTCTGAAAGGAATAAATTCAGCTATTAAACTTTAAAATCAGCTATGAATTACATTTTTACGCAAGTTTGAAAAGAAACGCAATATTTACGAAAAACTCAAATTTCAAAAAACAATTTCTCAGAAAGTTTTGACTCTGAAAATCTAATACTTCGTTTTTGGCAGTGTTTGGGCACCTAAAAAAAAAATCGCCAAGGAAATCGTTGTCATGGTCGCGCAGCCGATTTTTAAAAAATCTTTGGAATGACCTATATTAAAAAATCCTTCAAGAATCTTAGATTCCTGTCTAGATATTAATAAAATTAATATACCACAAATTTCTAGACTTTCAGAATCATTAAAAATTCGTTAAAATTTTATAAAATCCTTTATGAAATCTTCTCGACTTTTCGCCAACCTTTTAGAATCTTCTAGAATAATATTTTTTATTTTTCCATCTACAAGGTAGATTTCTCAAATCTTCTAAATCTAAAACCTTCAAAACACCCCAAAATTTATTACAATTTTCAAAAATATTCTAATCTGTTTCAGAATGTTTTAGAATCCTTAAAAATGTTTTGAATTATGCCATAGCCTTCCATCTCTTCCAAATATTTTTAAAGATTTCCGTTAAATTTTGTTATATTCTGTTGCATTTTGTTATTTTTCGTTAAATTCTGTTAAATTTCACTGAATTCCTTTGACTTCTGTTAGCTTTCTATCCAGTTTTGTTGACGTCAGTTACCTTTCATTGAATTCTGTTAACTTCCATTAATTTCTTTGAAGTTTATAAAATTCCGTTGAATTCAGTTAACTGTCGTGGAATTCTGTTAACTTTCCATTAAATTCTGCTGATTTTCGTCGAATGCTGTTATATTACGTTGAACTCAGTTAATTTTCGCTGAATTCTGTTAACTTCGGTTGAATTTTGTTGACTTTCGTTAATTTCCATTGAATTCTGTTAAATTTCTTTGAATCCAGTTAATTTCCGTTGAATCCTGTTCAACTCATTCTGTTCTTTTTTAAGCTTCTTTTTTTCCATTATCTTAATCATTATCTTAATCTTAAATTTTCGCACCCGGGACAATACATAATGTTGGCAAACCATTTTCTGCTGATAGAGTAAACAGGTTCATTTAATTATCTTTTAAGCATCAATTAGACAATGTTACAATTCTCTTCCCTTTCTTTATGTATGAAACCCCTGATTATTTCGTTTGTTTTTCTTTTTCTCGTGAATGTACGTGTGTTAATTCCTCTTTAAATTGCATACGTGACGTTATGCAACCGGAATAGAGGAGCTTGGAGCACATTATTGCGTACAAGTGAATCCCTGCTTTTTAAGTCGAAAGGGGTGACAAGGTGCACACGTCACACCTTGTGGTGTCGCCATAGTAACTAGTGTGTGCCCGCAAACCAAAGGCGTGACAAATAGGGAAGAATAGACAATGACGAGGCTCTCGTCGAGACTCTCCAAACCAAAAGTAAGTCCGCTCGTGTATACGATACCATCCACGTGCATGCCTTGGAGTCGCTCCAACTTTCAAACCCCCACCCTAAGTTTCACTCCTAACCACCCCTAACGTGCATTTCATATAACCCGTTGGTTCACCGCCTGCAGCAAAACGGTTAAGATTAACTTGCATACTTGCTGACTTTGTGTTTATTACTTACCTTGAAGTTGAGAGTTGTAATATAGTTTAGAAATTCAAGATTATTTACTCTCTAAATGTCGAGGAGTGAAAAACACTGATAAAATGGTAAGACGTAAACCATGAATAATCGAGAAAATTTACCTAATTCATTTACAGTAATAGTTAACTGTCAGATAAAAAATTTAAAGATAAAATAAAAATTTGTTTGGGTCATAATTTTTTATTCAAAAACAGTTCTTTAGATATTTGTGTCATTTCTTCTGTTTCAGACAAAAGTAAGTAATTGAAGTTCTATACCGTCAACGGATTCACCGTTTGACCGTAAATCGATTGTATTTCTATTTTTAAATGTGCGTTGAATATTTTCAATTGTAATCATTACTCCACTTTACAATTGTCAATTTAATTTTGAGTTTGACTGTACGGAGTCAATATTATTAATTAATTAAATAAAAATTTTCCTGTTCCCTAAATTAATTCAACTTCATATTATTGTATAAAATTCTCCGTCAAACAAAAAGGGTCCTAAACATGAAGAAATATGGTACAAAAATTAAAGACTGTTACTATTGTCATAAACCACCCTTACATAAAATTAAACCTTCAGACTCGTAAAACATTCTAATGCAACTAATTTTTTCACATTATTTAGAATTGCATGAAAATATTCCTAAAATTTTGCGGTATATTCTTCAATAGATGTAAAGCTTTACTGCAACCCAAAACGAACCTCAGATACAAAAATAATAATCAACTCTAGAACTTGGAGAGCATAATTGCAAAAAAATATTTTCTGCTATTTTCAATTTAAGAAAAAATGCATTAGGCCATACAAGTGATACGTTCATTTTTTATGAAAGCTATGCATTTTTAAAAATATATTCTGGGACATATATGGCACGCTGGTCATAACACACTGAAAACAAATGGTTCAGGGTCACAGTGGTCCAGTAGTTAAATGTTGGGAAAATAGAGGATTTATTTTTCGAAAAAAGGGATTTTTTAAAAAAAACAAACCAAAATCTATTACAATTTAAAAAAATGTTCTTCACTGTTTCAGAATCTTTTAGAATCCTCAACAATCTTTTGAATTCTATTAGAAACTTCTCTCCTAGATTTTTAAAAAGATTTTCAAAAAGTACACTGGAGCCCCGGTTTATTGCGTGTTTCAGGGGTTGCCTGAATGGCCTACGCGTAAACCGGAGGTCTCTCAAACGTAAACAAGCCAGGGCCGTCTGAACTATTTCTATTTCGTTTTTGTCACGAGTGAAAAATATTTTTTAAATACAAGTTTAATTTAACGTTTACTTTACTGTTAAGTTTTATTTAGTAATTATTTATTAATTATTATATATAACGCATAAACAAAACACTGAAAAAGAACTGAAGCGAACTGACGGAATTATCCACTTAGACTACTACCCGCTTTGTTGCTACGGTACTTGCGCAACTCCGATGAGCTCCGAGCTCAGATTTCTCGTCCCCTTGGACCCCTCACCGTCGACGAAAATTCCTAGAACGCGTCTACCAGGGCGAAAGAAACCGGGGCTCGAGTGTATACAGAATTCTAGAGAGATTCTGAAAACAGTCTAGGAAATTCTTCAAGATTATGGGTTTTTCAAAAAAATATTTTAGAGGATTCTAAATGATTGTCTTATTATGTTACTAAACGCAACAGTTTCTTAAGAAAACTCAAATTTTATCAACAAATAAAATTATATTCCAATCTTAAAAAATTTATTGTCGTTTAATAAGGAGAAAGAAAGATATATTAAAAAATCATTCAAAAATCTTAGATTCCTATCTAGATTCTAATAAAATACTCTACAAATTGCTAGACTTTCAGAATTGTTGAAATTCTTTAGAAATTTATAAAATCCTTCATGAAATCTTCTGGACATTTCGACCTTTTAGCATCTTCTAGAATATTTTCAATTTTCCATGCACTTATAGATTCATTAAATCTTTTAAAATCCCTCCAAATCCTGTTTCAGAATCTTCCTGATTCTGCCAAAATCTTCTAAACTCCTCTAGCACTTTCCAGGACCTTCTGAAATCTTAAAAAATACCAGAAAATATAATAGAAATTTCAAAAATACTCTAAAATGTTTCAGAATTTTTTAGAATCCTTAAAAATGTTTTGAATTGTGCCATAAACTTCTAAAATCTAGATAAGTTTAGTTTTAGCCCTAATTTTTCAGTTTAGCCCTAATAAGTGAATTTGTCAAAAAAAAAACGAAAAGAAGTAAGATTAGATGGAAAGATCAAAAATAAAAAATAAAAAATAAAATAAAAGCGATGTGTCTCACAATATATGTTTGAGCCAATGAGACTGGGTATACTTATTATGCGATCGCGAAACTCTGATGTTCGCCAGAGTATTTCGTGTATGCAAAACAGTCGCAATTAAGCGAGGGTGATTTACATGAGTGTATTGTTTAATGGCAGATGAGCAGATGGGCGTTGGACAAGAGAATGCCAAGGGGTGGGAGAGAAGAGCCAGTGATGAGTTCGCGATAATTCGATTGCATTCCAATGGCTCTGGTCCGATGGGGAACAAGAGAACGTTATCTAACTCGATGTAGTTCCACAGTCGTTCGCTTATTCGCTATAGTTACTTTACTTTTCAAATTACCAAAGCCCTGCTCGGAAATGCTATACACGAGATTAGCCTCTAGATTAGAATTTCAATACCAGAAAAACTCCATTCCTATCTTTCGTGATGTAAATCTTTACTTTCAATGTAATTAAATTCCACAAACTTGAAGGATGTATTTCATACTACTTTTGGAAAACTTTTTGAAAGCCAAACTTTTCAGTTAGTTTTCAAATTCAACTACAACTCAATAAGTAAAATTTTAATTTTTTTAGTCGAAAAGCTGAACAATTGGATACTCCTCGTAAAGTATCTCAATAGAAGAGCCGCGAAGAGTTTTAATGACCGTCATAAATCTCAGCTCGATTCTACTCTTAGAGAAATGGACGCTCAGGATTCTCGTACGACCGCGGCTCTAATTTACGAAAGATCGACGTCCAACTTTTGCGAGAAATACGAGAACACTTTTCCATCGCAATTGCCGAGTTTCACATTCTAGCCGAAGTTCGATTCATTACGGGTTGAAAAATAGGAAGTAATCTCATTCATTTGTGATGGAAATTGTGGGGCACCTTTAAAAGAGAAGCAAAAAATATAATGGCCAAATATGAAGAAGTTTGTAAATAAATACCGAATTTCCATATTTTGTAGAATATAATGAATAATGATGGATGGAAATACTGACAATGTAAAAGTGGAACTTTTCATTAGCAGTGATCGATCGCTTTAGTCAGGGGTGAAAATCTATCATGCTGACGAAAAATTTTTCCAGGGGAAGCGAACGTTACTTTAAAATAATTAACAAATTGCATTATCTTTTAACAAGAACATGCGAGGTTCTTTTATTTAATGAAATTCCACTTGATTTCATTTCGATTCAATTGCGCACTCTAATTTTGCACAAAACTTTTTTTTTTTTGAACCGATTCATTTAACGTCGCATCTACATCTAGGTAATTAGCGACAAGAACGATATTTAGTAAGTTCTAATTTTTACAAGTTAGAGTTTTAAGTACATGCTTTGTTAACGTATAATTGTAAGTGAATACATTGCAAATGATGGTGTTGCGGTTCTTTAATTTGTTTTTACTGAATTAAAAGCCTTGTGTTTTTCCTTTATAGTAAAGAGGTTAGATTGGCTTCTTTAAGAAAGTTAATCTTTTTTTTAACTTCGGTATGTATCCCTAGAGCTTCTTGGAGCGAGTTGGGGATTTTGAGTTTACGTTGAATATCACTAAACTTCGTACATTCGATAATTAGGTGTTTGAAACTGATTATACAGTGACACTGGTCACATTTTGAGGGGTCTGATTTATCAAGGAGGTACTTGTGCGTAATTTTGGTATGTCCGATTCGAAGTCTGGTGAGGAGAACTTGTTCCCTTCTGGTAAGTGTGATCCATGCGGGGTGATTTGGGTTCTTCTTCAGGATAGTTGAGACGTAATTCTGAGTGCTATTGTTGATTTCTCTCCAATATTGGTGGGCGATTCTTTGAACGTAGTTTTTGGCATCTGGTAAGGATATTCTTAGGGTTTCCTCTTCTACTGGTAGCGAAGTTGCGAATTTGGCTAGTATGTCTGCTTGTTCATTCCCAATGATATTTTGATGTGCAGGGATCCATATGGCCGTGATTTGTTTATTTAGTTGCAGGCGTTCAGTATAGGTTTTTTGGATTTGTTGGATCCTATGATTGTAAGAATTTCTAGTTTGGATGACTTGGAGACTACTTAATGAATCATTGAATATTACGAAATTATAATCGGATAGATTTTTACATAATTCGTAAGTTTTCATAAGTGCCTAGATTCCTGCTGAAAATATACTACTCGAATTTGGGAGTCTAAAGTAGCATTCTTGATTTAGTGAGTAAAGAGCGCATCCTAGTCCTAGTTCGGTTTTAGATCCGTCAGTGAAAATATGGGTTGAACTGCTGTAGCTTTGTTCGATGTTTTGATATAATTGTAGCCACTGGTTTGCAGTGATATAATTTTTTTAATTTTTCGTTAGCCTAAGGTCTACCTTTGGAGAAAGCAGAGACGAAGGAGGGTCTTGGCGAAGAGCATTGTGTTGGATTGGGGGTAACTGTGTTGATGTTCCAGATAAATATTCTTCTAATATTTTTCTTATAGGCTTTGGGAGAAATGGTCTTAAATTGGTTCGTTCATTTGGATTCTCTGAAAAGAGTAGTTCATGGGTTGGGTTTTCGGGGGTTGCTGCTATCGAGACTGCTAGTTTTAAGGTGAGTTCGAGTCTTCTGTTGCTTAGAGGGGGTTTGTTTATTTCTAATCGAACGTTTTTTTTTAGACTAGTGTAGAATGCTCCGCAACATATTTTTAGACTGGTGTTATAGATGGGATCTAATAGTGCAAGGGTACCTTTTTTTGCTGAATTGTAGATTATGAACCCGTAGCCTAATTTTGATCTGATGATTAGTTTGAGAATATGTGGTCTCCATGTTAACTTTTGGTCGAATAGTAGACCTAGTAATTTGATTACCGCTACTTTCTTGATGTCTTGTTTATCTAACTGTAAAGTTGGGGTTATTTCTGGTATTTTTTTATGGGTGAAAATTATATATTCAGTTTTTGTTTGGGAAAATTTATATCCGTTTTGTAAGGACCAATTCCATATTTCGTTTAATGCGTTTTGTAGAGTTGTCACAGTAGATTCGAAATTCTTTCCTTTACAATATATGGTCAGGTCGTCTGCAAATATTGTTGATCTTTCGGGTTTTTCGATCCAGCGTATGACGTCATTGATTGAGATGAGAAAGAGCGTTGCGCTCGTGACTGAGCCCTGCGGTACTCCGTTTTCCAGGGTAAATCTATTGGACAGTTCACCATTAACTCTAACTTGGATGTACCTCTAGTGAAGATAGTTTTTGATAAAAGCTAACATATAACCGTTAATTCCTTCTTTTTCCAGGGTTTTAATTATTTGGTGTCTCATTGTCATTTCGTATGCTTTTTCAATATCTAGACAGACTGCTATTAGATGCTGATTATTAGAGAATGCTTCACTGATTTTAGTTTGGAGGTTCATAAGTGGATCTAAGGTGGATCTTTTATGTTTGAATCCATTTTGTTGAGGAGCGAAAAAATTTTTTTCTAGATACCACCGGAGTCGAGTGCACAGGAGTCAAACCTGCACATTGTGCAGGTTAGAGCAATTGGGCGATAGTTTGTTGAATTTGTGTTGTCTTTGCCAGGTACTTTTGACCGTTTAAATACAGTGGTAAATGTAAAAATGAACTATTCTTGTCATCTACTTGTGAAAGAAGAATGTTTTTGTCAATAGAAAAACTATATCTTTCTTGATGGAAAAATGCATGTGAGTGAATGAAAATCAAGAATGCTAATGAAAATTGAGGTTAACATGCAAATAACAGATAGTACTCACCTTGCGAAACCATGTTTCTTACTCCGGCTGCCAAAAAAACATTATCTTTATTTATATCAATAATGCATACCAGCGTTTATACGATTAAAAAATATAGACGCGCAAATGATGCTGCCAAACACTTGAGACAGTTTGGTAAAACAGCAGAGGGTAATGTTCCGAACCTAACCCACTCTCGTCCAGCGCGTAGTGACTCGTGGCTGGATAGGAGTGGCTGCTGTCCAGACAGGGCTGATTACTGCCTATATCATGCCTGTCTTGGACATTACTAGGTGCGTTCCGAACACGAGTGGTTCCTGTCCACAGAGCAACAATTCATGTCTGGCGAGGAAAGGGTACTGTCAAGCTGAAATTTTCTCTTTTGGACAGGATCAGTTCATGTCCAGACGCTAACCAGTAACGTTCTTTTTTCTTAGTGTGAATTTAAAAAAATTGACATGATTTGCAAAATCAAAAGTGAGAAATGATGCTTGTGAGAAGTGATAAATGAGAAGTGACAAAGTTACGTAATCGCCCCCCCCCCCAGCATTTGGTTCTTTTAAAATTTTATCATCCAGATTGAAATTGTCGAAAATCGAATCAGTTTTTCTGAAAAGTTTGTTAAGCTTGTCTACCAAGGAGATAAATCTGCATCAAGAGAATGCAGAATTTTAGCTTAGGCGAGGTATTCATAAAGGAACTTAAGGCATCGTTAATGGTACATATGAAGCTGTAAGCAGCGTTCCAAAGGATAAACGCATCCCTTGTTTCTGTGTAGGCATACATACAACCTTTGTACTCTCTCAGATGTGAGCTCAACAAGCAAGTATACAGGCAGGCAGGTAGGGAGGTAGCAAGCAAGTAAGCAAGCAAGTAGGCAAGCAACCAAGTAAGCAAGCAGCCTACATACATCGACCGACATGCTGAGCTAGGTACCCCACCATGGAACAACTGCTAAGTGCTACAATGGCATCAACGCCTCTTACACAGAATTACTGTTAACGCGCACTCCCCCTAAACTGATTAACGTTCCGATCATACTTGGCTTTTAGCAATTAAAGAAAATGTGGAGAAAGAAGAATTCTTCACTTTTTGAGATCATTAAGAGAAACTAGTATCTCTGAACGGCGTATAAAATTCACGGAAAATTAATAATTTTAAAAAAGAGTAATTTTTTGAGTTTGAATAAATTATAGAGACAAATCACTATTATCATTAAAAGGTTGTTCTCTCCTGAAGGAAATGAAAATAACATTTTTAATTGATTTGAATAATTCTAAAAATTTTCAGGATCTGTGTTGAACGTAGATGAGTGAAAATCAAAAAGTTGGTAATATCATGTCTCTGGAATATTATTCGCTTATATGTAAAAATATATTTATTTTAATTACAGGGCTTTATTAAGTGTGCTTTCATCTACAACATGTTATGTGGCAATTATTTTGACTTCATCCCGTATCAAAATAAATTCGATTAAATATGAGTAAATGTCATTTGGTCCAATGTTCCCTACTACATTTTTCAGTTTTGCAGCGTTATATCTTTTTTATAGAACACATACTTTTAAAATCGATTACAGAATTTGAAAATAAAGCTCACATTTTGTTTCTAATCATAATTGCAAAGTAATGATCACTTTTTAAATGCCTCCGAATTGGTATCATCTCGATTCCCCCAAATTTTAATTCACCCAAAGTTTATTTTCCCCAAAAATTGAAACAAAGAAGTACGGGTTTATAAGATAGGAGTGCCCGTTATTAAAAGTCAATGAAGTGGGTAATGACGATATTAAAAAACGAATAGATGTCGCTCCAAAATACTTCTTGAAATTAAAGCTAATTATATCAAGTGCAGACCACATTTCACGAAGAGAAATAACCAGTTCGACAAATTTTAACTTTTTAAAGAGTTTTTCAACGAAAATTGATATTTTTAAAGAAAAATCATTACCCCTTGATGGAAAATTACAAGTTCACAAGATTTGAGGTTATGTTACCGGTTTTCGAGGGAAATTAATATTTTTATTGAAAAGTCATTACCTCTGGATTTAAAACTACAAGCTCGTAAAATTTTAGGTTATGTTAGGGTTTTTCGACGGAAATTAATGTTTTTATGGAAATATTTTATTTATGGAAATACCTTTTGATGGAAAATTTAAGTTTTTAAAATTTTAGGTTACATTACGGTTTTTCGAGGGAAGTTATAATATCTTTATTAAATAATCAGTACCTCTTGATGAAAAATTACAAATTTGTAAAATTTTAGGTTATGTTAGGGTTTTTCGAGGGAAATTAATACTTTTATAGAAATATCAGTACCTTTCGATGAAAAATTACAAGTTTTTAAATATATTATTCTACTAATATTCTACATTTAATTTAGAATAAAGAAGGTTCTACATTCTACAAATGTTTAAAAATATTTTCAAAAATTTTATTGATCATTCCAAAATCTTTTGAATTCTGTCATAAACTTCTAAAATCTTTTAATTTTTTTCAATTTTTTTAAGGCTTTCAAAAACTCTACACAAGATTGTGAGAGTCTTTTGTAGATTTTGACGAGTTCTAAATGATTCTGCAGAATTCAGGAAATTTTGTAGTCTCTGTATTAATATTCTCGTCTCGAAGATTCTAGAAGCTTATAGAATAATTCAGATTCAGATTCAGAAATTACAAGTTCGTAAAATTTTAGGATATGTTAGGGATTTTTGACGGAAATTAGAGTTTTTATAAAAATAATAGTACCTTTTGATGGAAAATTAAAGTTTGTAAGATTTTAGGTTATATTAGAGTTTTTTCGAGGGAAGGTAATAACTTTATTGAAAAATCAGTACCTCTTGATGGAAAATTACAAGTTTGTAAAATTTTAGGTTATGTTAGGGTTTTTCGAGGAAAATTAATACTTTTATAGAAATATCAGTACCTTTTGATGGAAAATTACAAGTTTGTAGAATTTTAGTTTATGTTAGGGTTTTGTCTCCATAAAAGTATTCATTTCCCTTGAAACACCCTACCATAACCTAAAATTTTACAAACTGTAAAAGTATTAATTTCCCTCGAAAAACCCTAACATAACCTAAAATTTTAAAAACTTTAATTTTCCATCAAAAGGTACTCATGTTTCTATAAAAGTATTAATTTCCCTCGAAAAATCCTAACATAACCTAAAATTTTACAAACTTGTAATTTTCCATCAGGGGATAATAATTTTTCATTAAAAATATAAATTTTTGTTGAAAAACAGTGAAATAACCTAATATTTGTCAAACTGGTTATTTCTCTTCATGACATGAGGTCTGCACTTAATATAATTAGCTTTAATTTCAAAAAGTGCTTCGGAGTAATATCTATTCGTTTTTTAATATCGTCGTTAACGACTTCATTGACTTTTAATAACGAGCACTCCTATCTTATAAACTCGTACTTCTTTGTTTCAGTTTTTGGGGAAAATAAACTTTGAGAGAATTAAAATTTGGAGGAATTGAGATGGTACCCCCGAATTTGTTCGTCATCCAGTCACAAAACAGTTTTTTATTATTTTTATGATGAAGGAGTTTCATCTTGCCCTCTAAATTTATTAACAATACAAGATCATTGGTTATTTCCAAATTCAATTACACATATAAGTAGTCATAAAGTGTCGTTATTTGAGAAAAATAATGAGAGCCCGTACATCAATTTGGAATCATCCGATCACACGGCTTTATGATTAAATAAAGCACATTTTGGAGACGATTGTATGAAGGAAATATTAATAAAAACATGCCCTTCTTACCTCTAAAACACTTGATTAATAGGTTATTCCAGAGTAAAGATATTCTTTGGAATAATAAAATTTGTCATAGTTAACTTTGTCATCCGGTCACACAACAGGTATATACAATCAGTGAAGTTAGTTGCAAAAAGAAATATTATCGATATTCAGACTAATTTTTAATTTAAAAATTATTTTTAATAATCTTAAAGCAATATTTCATTTTTATTACAATGTTTTTATGATAGGAGAACATATATAATCCTCTAAAAGAAGATCTAATTGTTATTTAAACTTAAAAAATATTGTAAATAGTTGAAATCAAAAGTTACGCACTAAAATGCGGGCACATTCTTATCCCGCGCTTCGCTCGCAAGTTTGAGCGCGCTTCCGGGCTCGCGGAATATTCGACGTTCTTTGCGCAGAGTGAGTTTATTCCTCATGATTTACTTTTACTGCCCTAAGTAAATTTCTTAATTTTATGAATATGAACTTAACAGTGTGTCATATACATCGAATTACCGACCGTTTTTTATTTATATTTGACAAGTTTATTGAGAGAGAAATACAAATATTACGCTGAAATTATGGTAAATAATAAATAAT
>JBAGKK010461291.1:0-17417 GCA_037177015.1 Euceroptres primus
TGGAAAAAAGTCAAGAGAAGAAAAACATTGCTTTTTGAAAGCTCTACAATATTGACATAACAACTTTTTGAATTTTTAAAAAAAATCGAAAATTCAAATTTTCCCGCCAAAAAACGTGAGATATGGAAAAATATTCAATGGAAAAATTATTGCTCTTAATTAGATATACAAATTTTCTGTTGACCATTTTTTGGTCAACAGAATAAAGAATATATTGAAGCATCAATGTCGGGTGCGTTTCAGTTTCTATTTTGAAAAAAATTTTTAAAGTAATTTTTTTCGGAATAAAAATATGAAACTCACAAAACATTGATGCCTCAATATATTATTTATTATTTATCATAATTTTAGCGTAATATTTGTATTTCTTAATAAACTTGTCAAATATAAATAAGAAGCGGTTGTAATTAGATGTATATTATATGTATATGTTAAGTTCATATTCATAAAATTACAAAATTTACGTAGGGCAGTAAAAGTAAATCATGAGGAATAAACTTGACTTTGCGCAAAGGATGACGAATATTCCGCGAGCCCGGAAGCGCGCTCAAACTAGCGAGCAAAGGACCTCGCGCGCATCGTGAGGCTTAACGATAACGGAGCGCGACATTCAATATTATCGGAGCGTGTAGCGCGATGATCAATAGTATCGGAGCGCGAAGCGCGACGGTCACTCCGCGCGCCCTAGGCGCGCTCAAACTTGCGAGCGAAGCGCGCGATGAGAATGTGCCCGCGCCCCTGAAGGGAGCCGGGCAGATTTTTTAAACTTATGGTTGTAATTTTCAAGCCTACATTGTGCAAATTCAGATACAAATTATTTCAAAATTTTTAACCTATTCAGTAAATTCCAGCGCCTGCCTAATGAAAGTTACGTGCTATAAAAGATTCGTTGAAAACGTTTTTAAATACTAACATACCTTATTCAAAAATGATTGTGGCTAATAAATCAACTAAGTTAAAGCATCTTAGTCCTTTAAGGGTACTTCGATACTATATTTTTTTTTCTTAAAATAATGCTTCTATTTACAGAGATCGTGCCCGCGCTCTTGTGCCACAGACTGTAATTGAAAAGTGATTGAAAATTTAAAGAATTTTTTAACAGTGTGATTGAGATTACAAGAAGTGAAGATTCTCAGTTTCCAAAAATTGAAAAAAATATGTAAACAAAAGGTTTTCCTTGAATTGGCTTGTCCAGAATGTGACGAATCATTTACAGTTTTGCTCAAAAGATAGGTTTACAATTTGTTCTGAATTGAAAGTCTAGATTCCCCGAAAATGCCTCTTTTTAGAGAAAACGGAAGAAGGCATAAATCGAGATCAAGTCACCTAAATACGGTTCAGGTTTTCACAATGGGACGCCCATTAGAGATAGAATCGTAGCAGGTACCCAATTTTTCGGATTCCGACTGTTGAATCAATGACAGTAGGGAAAGTTAGTAGATAAGGCTGGAAACCATCTGCCTGAAATTTTTTTTCCCTGTACAGTTACATTGATTTGGGCTTAAGCAGATGAGCCAGGAGATAACCCAGTTTCTAGATAGTTTTAGTTTCCTCCTGGAACTCTTAACGGGATATTCTACTGTTAGACTATTCTAGCCTTGTGAAGAATTTTCCACCCTAATGAGCGAAAGGGTTGGTCCGCCCTCACCTCTCTCCCTTCAGCGTGAGAACTACCTCCTCTTCTATATATTCCTTACATCTATATTCTATTATAAAATCTTTATATATGTCTCTATAAGACACTGTTGCCTCATTTTTCTTCTTTTTTTACAACCTTTCCTTTTTGTACCCTTTCC
The DNA here is from genome assembly GCA_037177015.1 of Euceroptres primus. NCBI lineage: Eukaryota > Metazoa > Arthropoda > Insecta > Hymenoptera > Figitidae > Euceroptres > Euceroptres primus. Next base: position 1,797 of record JBAGKK010461291.1, read on the forward strand.
TCGCAATGCTCAGGTATTCTCCAGTTTATTATTTCATTTTTTTACGTCTGGGTTGTAGCTTGCCGGAATTACTGACTGAGTTAGGGGCTTCCTTTTGTTCCCTTTCCTTGGATTTCACTTTTTCTTTCTGTGAAAAGGAAGTGGGCGTAAGTACCACGCGTACTTGTAGAATAGACACCCTCGAAATTCGACGTAGTCAAGCATTCAGCAAAAATGGGTCAGGGTCGGAACGTGGTGTCCCTTTTCCTGACGTGGGGGAGGTAAAAAAATACCTTTAGGGTCTCAATCGAAAGTTTTGAAATGCCGTGCTCCAGAGACCTATTCTGAATCAATAGGGAAACCTTGAAAATCGATCAGGGGCCATAAAAACCATAACAAAAAAATATCCTTGGAAATATAATTAAACATCATGAAATACTAGAAAGTAAAAATGAAGTCTAAGTAAATGAATGAAAGAAAAGGCTTCAGTATATCTTTTTTGTGAATCCCTTTCTCTTTATCATTAAATAGCCAGTAGCTATTCAAATCTCGACTCGTTTTTCTTATCTTTTTTCTTTATGTCCTTGTCTCTTTCGTAACAAAGCAACGAGTCAAGTATCAAGTGAGTCGGAGGTTTTGAAATATTAATAAAAAAAGGGTAGGCCATAAAGTTTACTGTATATACAGAGCAATAATACAGTCGGTATATACAGAGGTTCACACAAGAATAAACGTAATCCATGGCTCACTCACATTCTTACCGAGAAGACACGCACTCTCGGTTTCAACGGAGGAAGTGGGTCGAGTACATAGACACGGCCCGTCGAGTCGCTTCCGGTATCGAAATTTCCGGCTTTGGAAATCGAGAGTTGGGATGCCAAGTACTCGTCAAACTTATACCTTTTTATCTGCCCCTATCCTACTTTACGAAAATTTAAGCCCTAAAAGAGAAAGAACAATTTTTTACTTTTATTTCCTTTTCCTGAATGAAAATCAGAGCTTTTTACTATTCGGAAATCAATTTCAAGAAAGGGGTTATAACCATTCTCAGAGCATTATCCCAATTCCTAATGAGGAAAAGTTTTGATACCGAATATATGAATTTTATCGACTCGCTGATTGATTTCCATCCACGCCTTGTTTGAAGTTATTTATTGACTAGCGTTTTCGTTTATCGGATTTATGCTCATGTAAGTGAACTAAATACGTCATTGATATTTCTACATAATGTTGCATTAAATCAAGACGAAATCGACCTCGCTCAATGTCCTCGAGTATAATGTACCCGTTATGTCGTATGCGAGAAAATTATCCACCGAGATAATTAATTAAAGAAAAGCACTCTCGAGATATCGCACCCAGAGGATTGTCTGAATATCTCTTTTATTGTCTTGTTATTCATACACTCAATATCAAATCTTATGGATTCTTGAGTGTTATGATCTCGCGTATTGTAAAATATGAGATTTCGCGTAAATCTTAGAACTTAATATAACCGCAGGGTTAATGCACTCGGATGCATTCGTGGCTAATAATATTCGCACGTGTCACTTCCACTTCGGGATAGTTTAGCGCTTTCAACTTAACCAGGGCCCAAAAAGTAATTTTACTTCCGTTTTCCGCAAGATCTTTTACTCTTATATTCAGTGCCAATGCACTTGTACTTTTGTGAATTATTATTAACCTCAGACTCGTATATAAAGTGTGAAGACTCGTAACTTTAAATTATGATTTCAAGCCTATAAATTTAATTTCAAGTTTCGATTGAAAGGAATTGATGAAATAAGAAAATTAAAAAGTTTCAAATCTCAAACTTTATCTTTTTTGCGTTGAACTATATGTTTCGTCAACTACATTTCTGCAATCTGCACTTGACTCTTTCGAGCTTTGGGTTCATTATTCACTTTTTTCATGAAAAGTGCCAAGAGGTTTATTTTAACTTCAGGCTTTTTTGAATAAGCACTTTAGACCTTTTGTCATTGGCAACTTCGTTCTCCACTTACTCTTTACATTTTTGAATTCTTTCAGGACCTTGTTTTTTGTCGTTTCACTTTTATTCTTTGCTCTTCAACATAAACTGAGTAGAAATCTTCTGTTTTTCATTTTTCGTACCTTTTGCACTTATACATCTTTCAATTTTAAAAGTGTATTTTCACCAAAGGAACACGGAGAAAAAAATACTTTTGAATCACATATAACACGTGCTATTGCTATGTGCCAAAAGCAAATGCTATTCATTTAAAATAATCTACCACGGAATTGACAGTATTACCGTTGATTAAAAAAATGCTAAACTTTGATTCAACACGAATGCTGTGAATTGCAGAGTATATTGTCTAATGAACGTCAAATGAACGAAATTTTTCTTAACTCAAATTTATATTGAAATATTGTTTCAATTACAAACACTACTCTCTATATTTAAATCAGTCAAAAGTTTTACTGATATCAATCAGTGACCCATTTCCAGCTAATTCATCAGTGAATTTGGACTGAATTTCAGTCAAATTTCATTGATTTCATTCAGTTACGTATTTCTACACTGCCGTCCAAAGTAAAAAGATAGGTAAGTGACTTTGTGGTTTAGGGTTATTCTCTTAAACCTAGCAATGGAAAATTCGGCCTAAGCAACAATGTCGCTTACCTAATTTTCATGGAAATTTTCAGTATGCAGTTACCGTTTCTGAAATTTTAGTTAAAATTTGGTAAATTGAAGATACATTTAGGAAAACTCAGTTTCCGTAACCGAAATTTAAGACAAATTCATTAACATTCAGTTACATTTTGGTAATTTTCAGATACTGTTTCTGAGAAGTATCTTAAATTTCTGAAAAATTTCTGTAACCTTTGGAACCGAAAAGTTCCGGAAATCTACGAACATTTTTAACAGTGAAGCTAATTCATCAGTGAACTTTGACTGAATTTCAGTGAAATTTCATTCAGAGACCCATTTCTAGGTAATTCTTCAGTGAATTTTGACAAAATTTCAATAAAACTTCATTTATTTCATTCAGTGATCCATTTCTAGGTAATTCTTCAGTGAATTCTGACTGAATTTCAATAAAATTTCATTGATTTCATTCCGTAACCCATTTATAGGTAATTGGTCAGTGAATTTTGACTGAATTTCAGTGAAAATTCATTGATTTTATTCAGTGTACTGACCTATTTCTAGCTAATTCATCAGTGAATTTTGACTGAATTTCAATAAAATTTCATTGATTTCATTCATTTCTAGCTAATTGATTAGTGAATTTTGACGGAATTTCAGTGAATTTAGACTGAATTTCAATAAAATTTCATTTATTTCATTCAGTGACAAATTTCTACGTAATTCTTCAGTGAATTCTGACTGAATTTCAATAAAATTTCATTGATTTTATTCCGTGACCGATTTCTAGATAATTGATCAGTGAATTTGGACTAAATTTCAGTGAAAATTCATTGATTTTATTCAGTGACTTATTTCTAGCGAATTCATCAGTGAATTTTGACTGAATTTCAATAAAATTTCATTGATTTCATTCAGTGACTCATTTCTAGCTGATTGATTAGTGAATTTTGACGGAATTTCAGTGATATTTCATTGATTTATTCAGTGACCTATTTCTAGGTAATTCTTCAATGAATTTAGACTGAATTTCAATAAAATTTCATTGATTTATTCAGTGACCTATTTATAGCTAATTCATCAGTGAATTTCAGTGAAAGTGATTAAATTTCATTCAAAATTCACTGATGAATGAGCTAGAAATGTGTCACTGAGTGAAATCAGTGAAAATTTGACTGATTCAGATTTAGAGAGTACACTCATCGCTGGATTGACTGCACTGGGATCGAACGCACCGTTCACACTTCACTGATTCTGTCTCCCCCTCGAGCGTCCCTTGACCGGCCTACATCGCGTTCAGATACTATATACGCGGTCCTGAATGTTGACATTAGACTGCTCGCTCGAATAGCATTGGATCGAGAACACTCTACCCCCGAGCCGTGCAGTCGATCCAGCGATGAGTGTAAATCTAAAAGTATCTTTTTTTAAATCAGAAGTTGGTTCAAAACCTTGCAAACAATTGAAAACTACATTACTACATAAACATGTCATATATATATATTGTTTGCAGGGTTTTCATCCGCTTCGGATCAGAAATGATACTTTCCGATTTAATATGAATAAAAAAGAGGCATCAAGGGCTTTTTTTGTATCATTACATTACTTTCTTTGCTAATAAACCAATATTTTCAAATAAACTTGAATTTACAATGGAATCAAATGAAAATTTCCTTTATTTGCAATATTGAACGTTCATATTATTTGAAATTAATAGCATCTGCTTTTGGCAGGTTTCAATAACACGAGCTATAGATTCAAAAGAAGATTTTTCTCAGTGGATTATTTCGAAATGCAACAAGCACAAAGGGATTGCAAATTGTAAAAACACTGTAGTATTCTCAGTTGCAGCATCTGCGGGAAGTGTTAATTGGGGCGTTTTATATCCGGTGTTGTTGAAATGTAATGAAGCGATATATGCAAAATAGGAGGAGGGCAATAATTTCGTGACCTGTACAGGTGGTGCGCACCTGAAATGTGGCTTGTGTACTTGGCTCTTTTCTGGGACAGGTATACGGGTATGCTACATACCTGCCTGTGTACTTGAAAGAGCGGCGGAGTGCCGACCGACATCGGACATGTGATGTCACATCGAAAGAGAGAGTCGTTACCGTTACGCAATGCCAGACACGGCCGACTCGTAAATATACACGTGCACACCTACCTGCTCACTTACACTTTTATTCACCACCAAAACTGTAAATACGTGCACGTGGACCAACACTTGAATGCTAAACGAGAAAGCTGTCTGGTCCAGACAAACGCTGACCTTACATACTAAGTTTCAGAACCGGAAATATTCTTCACGTTCCTTTATTTCAAAAATTATTCCCTCCAGCTTTTTCATTCATCAATTAGTACAAATTCTGTAATTTCTTGGTGCCAATTTGTTGGTACCAGAGGTACCAAGTAGTTTTTCTGCCGGTACCAGTTATCTTATTTGATGATAGCAGTTGCTTTCTATTTTTTTATCTGTTGGTTCATTTTATTTCTTGGTACCACTGTAATTCTTTGATATTGATACCATTTAATTAGAAAATGTGTACCAGTTTTGTCTCATCCATTTTGCCGATTTATTTGCTTTGCTTTTTTTCCGCATAAACAAGTTGAGATTTAGGGCGAACGAGAAGAGATACGGTATTTCCGGTGTGAAACAAACGAGTTGTACGTCGATATATGCCGGAAGCGCAAACGAGACGAGCTCTCTGCATACAGGAAGTGACGCGTAGGAAATGAAAAGGTTGTTTGTGTACAAAAATTCCTCTGGGCGGCTTCGCATGGACGCCGAGCGTCGGTCGATGCGGCTAGACGTCCGCCCCTACGCGTCGTCGACGACGAGCGTATCAAGGTCAACCAAGGTCAAAGCTGTTTTTTAGCAGACACTCCTCGCTCGCCTTCAACGCCAAGGGGGAGCACTATAATTGTTAATCTCCGAAATTTAATGGTCTCGTAAATAAAATGCGTCGTGAAAATGTCTACGACCCCGGAAGTCTCGAAAAAAAACGAGCCATAACGAGCACCTCGAAACAATTCTCGTCTCGTTATTTGCTCCCTTGTTTTCCTGCCTTCGAACCATCGCATCAAAACATTTTGTTTCTAAATATAGTATGTTATATGCAAATCAATTATTTCATGTTAAATTGTCTACCAGGTCTATCATAAAGGGCTTGAGTGGTATTTTTGAGTAATACTGTACAATTTTATATTCTCAATTTGTCCCCTCGTCAAACCGTAGCATTACGGTTATGGTAATTACTGGATAATTGTTTGATTACTATGTGAAGTTTATGGTTCCCTATGGAGTACTTTCCTATCGCGTGCAGGAGTAATAAGTCGAAAGACGATTTGAAATGCACCCCATCGACGTTGTTGAGGGTGAGTCGAGAGGTGAAGCAAGTTCAGACAAGTTTAACGTCTAAGCAGACGACAAATAACCTCGCAAATAACGAAACAAGTACTTTCAAGTAAAACCATTTTTCCCCTCTTTCGTATACATCCCTTCTTAAATATTCATTGTCTGAAAAGGCAGACGGTTTTTTTTGTACTTCGCACACAGTTTCTTGGATAAAATTAATTTTATACTCAATTTTTAACATGTACTTCGCACACAGTTTTTTAGATAAATTTTAACATGTGCTAGTTGTGTGCAAAGTACAATTGATTATAAAATTGATTTTGGTTTTCAACTTTGAAGATTTGTCAAAAAACATTTATAATTGTTCAATGATGTGTTGTCTTGTTCAATTTGGAGAGAAAATGGAGAGATGGAGAGAAAATGATTAAAAATTGTGTAGATAATAGTAGGTCGGACGTGGATAATTATGGAAAATGAGATTCTGTGAATTCGATTGGAGAAGGAATTTAACACTGGAAGCTGGGAAATAAGATTGTTCGTTCTACGAAATACCTGTTTCGCCGGCTTATGTGATGTACCTAGCATATGTGTGTACATTAAACTGACAAGTAATGTACGCTACTGGAAGGCGAAAGTCAGGGTTGGATAGGTCTGGGTCGATCAATAGTACATACGTGCTAGGTGGTAACCTGAACCCTCTTCGACACCCTCTCATTTCCCGATACCAGAAAATTATAATGGAGGTTCTTCTCCACCTCTTTTCGATTTCTCTTCGCCTCTTCCCCTCTTTTATTATTCAGTTTTCCGCTTCTCTGTCTTCTTTGCAGACCCTCTTTGATTCGAAAAATGATTCCTTATTTTCTGATGTTCTATATTCCGTTATTTACCGTAATATTCCGAATTAGGAACTTTGAAACTTTTTTACAACTGTATTTCAAACTGTATTTTTGCATTAAATAATATAGATATAATAGAGATAATATTTAAAAATTAACCTATACAAAAGTATAGATTAATAATGTTTATTAATATTATTATTTTAATATTAATATTTATTAATATTTAACCTATGCAAAAGTATAGGCTATTATTAACGGATTAGATAACGAGCTATATTTCGGTAACATAAAGACCTTGAACTCTCTTATTACGTTTCTAATACATGTATCTGCTTTCCAATTCGATCGATTAATTAGTAGTATAGATAAAGCAGAAGATAAAGAGATACGGAATCGCATAATTACGTCTGAAGAGGCCTTCTCTACTTTCTCATGGACGAGTTTCTCCCCATTTCTTGCAACAATCGACACAGAAATTGAAAAACCCGTAATAAAGACGCTTTTTTCCACCTTATTGGTATCATAATCAAAAACTTTTCTAGCCCATTTTTCTGAGAGTCTCTACTTTTGAGCCAATTTTGGCAAAACACTCATCAGAGTATTTTATCTGCGCACGATAACATTTTTAAATATTTTGTTGCAATTGGAAGATTGAATCAATCTTCATTTGGAGTGTTTGTCTTTTTAAAAAGTACTTTGAAATGAATCTGAAAGAGTCTGGAAGGAGGAAAAATTGAGTAGAGTTTATTAACCAAGAAACTATTTCCCTGGTATTCCGAGGTCCGAGAAAGATCAAGATGATTTTCGCCTTGGGGGTATTCTGCAATATCACGCGCGAGGAGCGGCGTTCTTCTCACGGTGTTATGACACTCACTCGATTGTCATGAAACGATCAAGTCTGCACACCTCTTGATCAGCCTCAAGCTCTCCAAGGAGCGGTTTATCGCTCAAGATTTTTCCACTCTAATAGCTCTGTTCATTGTACATTTTTACTTTTTATATTCTTATTTTTTTAATTCCCTTTTTAATTTTAATTCTGTGCCCCTCATCTCAGATATCAGGCAAAAGTTGAGAAATTGCTTAATGAACCTGAGAGCGCACGCCGTGAGGTGGCACTGCCTGAAAGGAAGGCAGAAACTTTGCAGTGGGTCAAGGAGAGAATACGGCTTTCACTTCCTCTCCGCGACTACGCGCTATCGCCGGCTCTCATTGGAGAACTCATTTTTTTTCTTGTCCTTTTCTTACCGCAAAACGGAAAGCATAGTCACGGCACGTAAAATGGACGTGTCACCTAAAGTGATGTAAAATCTTGGTTCAAACAATATCACCTGAAAAATATGTTATAATACCTTACAATTGTTTTATAATACCTTAGGATGGTTTTATAATACCTGAAAGAATGTTTCTCAACACCTGAGAAATATTTTACAACACCGTAGAAATATTCTATTATAAGATACTGGAGAATGAAAACTTGAAGACTTGTTTGACCCTTTTATTCTTTCTTTTGGTTTCAGTTGATACGAGGGAAGTCCAACCTCATGATACGGGAGAAAAAGAAGCCCTGGGATTGGCCACTGTTAAGGCCGAACCTGGATCCACGACAGGAAATCGTCTTTTGCATGGTATCCTCTCTCAGCATCCTCAGCAACATTCGCTGGGTGTGCAGAATGGATATAGCCGACATTTGGCCAATCACCCTCAACTGGGTCAACCACCCTACACTGCCTCCATTGCCACTAACAGTACTCCAGGTATAAATTCGTCCTTTTTTTTATATTCCAGAAACTGCAATTGCAAAAATTTGAATGAAAACAACGAAAATTGTCTAATCAAGAGAGATAAATCTTATTTTACAGTAAAAATTTTCCATGGAAAGGTTTTTATCTCTTTTGTAAATTGTACATTTGCAAACGTACAATTTACAACCGATTGAATTACATTTGTTTTCTATATTTTGTTTGATAGCCCAGTTTAATTAACATTATCTTAAAAACTATATGGCGTTCCATAATAGACCGAATCCATTTCAAATCGTACAGGCGCCGCACAGTGGTTCAGGAATGGATTTTCCTCGTCGCAATTCTCAACCGATTCACTTTTTGTTTTTCTTAAATTACTCAGCATAAAATTCCTAACAAACGTAAGGTTGCCGATTTTTTATTTCGTTTATTTAAAAAATCTTATATTAATAAAGATATCGGAAAAAAGGCAAAATCAAAGTATTATATTTTTAATGGATTGAAAACAATGCAAATGAACGTAAAATTGTCAAAAATTCATTCAAAAATACTAATTGAATGTAAATAATTGGTTTTATAATTAAAATTATTATTACTAAAAATATTCATAAACAAATGCGCATGTTTAATTCTTTTTCTGAGTTAATTATTTTTTAAAGATGAAAATCAAACGGAGTTTAAAGCCTTATGATATCTAATCCGGAATCTTTGTAAAAAATTAATATTTATAATTTTTATAAACAAATTTCGTTAAAAAACCTCAAGATCATCATTTTCGCTCGGAAAAACTTTACTATTAATAATAATATAATATTATTTATGATTATAAAGTTCCACACAATTCCTATTGTTTATGCATATTTATTTATAACAATTGCGAATAATTTTTCAAAATATTCGTCTACCCGGCACTTATGTCAACTATTGCACTATTGCAATAAATGTTTGACAAAAAATTATTTTTCTCTTACAAGACTGTACTTATAATAGTTATTGTTAAGGTATTTTGATACTATTAATAACAATTAATCACTAAATGTGCAAATTATTATTTCTGTAGAATTTTATAGTCATATATAATGTTATATTATTATTGTTATTAATAGTAAAGTTTTTCCGAGCGAAAATGATGATCTTGAAGTTTGTTAACGTAATTGGTTTATAAAAATTATAAATCTTAATTTTTTACAAAGATTCTGGATTAGATATCATAAAGCTATAAATTCCGTTTGATTTTCATCTTAAAAAAGTAATTAACTCTGAAAAAAATTAAACATGCGCATTTGTTTATGCATATTTTTAGTAGTAATTATTTTAATTATAAAACCAATTATTTATATTCAATTAGTATTTTGGAATGAATTTTTCACAATTTTACATTCATTTGCATTGTTTTCAATCCATTAAATATATAATACTTCGATTTTACCATTTTTTCTGATATCTTTATTAATATAATATTTGATATCCAATAACACTACCAATATAATATTTTTCAAATAAACAAAATCAAAAATCAGCAACCTTATGTTTGCTAGGAATTTTATACTGAGTTATTTAAAAAAAAAAAAGGTATCAGTTGAGAATTGCGACCAGCAGCTTAATCCTTTCGCGAAAATCCATTCCTGAACCACTGTGCGGCGCACAGTAGGGCAAAAAAAGCGTCTGTGGACAAAACAATTTTCAGATTAAACCGCTCATCAGATTTGGACGACTTTAAAAAAAATTTTAGGTGTATTAAATTCTGCATTGTTACAACGAAGGCAATTTTTGAAAAATTTTCTCAAACATTTTTTATTTAATAAACAAAATGGAAAAATATTTTTTGAATTTTCAAAACAGCTATTCAGTCAAAAAATTTTTTTACCGAAAATGGTCCGCATCGAGACAAAAACTCATTAAAACTTATGTTCAGCAGTATTAATTTAATAAAACAAAAATTTAAATTGTTATAAACAAATTAGTGAACAAAAGTTATATCTTCTATATTTGCCACATTTAAATGCATTAAACCCATATTTTCAGGAGAAAATATAAATAAAATAATGTTAAGTTAAAATAAGAAGACGTTAAGCATTAATTCCTAATTGTTTATAACAATTTAATATACAAATACGAAATTAAGGCATTCTTAATTAGATAGATTTAAATTTTTTAACAGAGTTTTTTGAGATATTAAGGTTTTTTTTGTTTCAGTTTATTCAGTTTTTTGCACTCTTTCAAAATCCACACAAAAATTTTAAAAGTAATAAAAAATGGTGAATTTATTTCGATTTTTTGAAAAAAAAGTATAAAAATTTTTTCTCATTAACCCCACCTTTTTGCCCCCTGATATTTTTAGGAATAATAGGTACTAATATAGTCTACTTAGCATAAATTTCCCATTTTGTATTTTTTGTTTTTCGGAAGAAAAAAATTAAATTTGGTTTTTTTTAAAAACCTTGCCATTTTTGAAATTTTTTTAGATTTTAAGATTTTTCTTGCTCCAGTTTGTGAAGTTTTTTTCACTCTTCCGAAACCGATGAGAAAAACCAAGAAAGAATAAAAAATGATAAAGCTATTTTGATTTATAAAAAATTCAAACACGAAATTTTATCAAAACCTTTTTATGCACTTTTCCATAATCTAAAATTTTCCATATTTTAATTCTCCCGCGGTAAAAACACTTTTCGCAGCCATGATAATTGTCTAAAACATTAAAAACTCTAAAGTGCAACAGGCACTACCAAATATTACAACTAGAATTATATTCGACTTTTGACAAAAAAAAGCACACGAATCGGCGTTGTTTTCCCGCGAAAAAAAAACTATATTATCTATCACTCCTGAAAATTTCAGCAAAAAAAAAGGTAGCTGTTTTGATAAAAATTCGTGTTTTAATTTATCAAAAACTTAAAATAGCTTTACCATTTTTTATTCCTTCTGGGGTTTCCTCATCATTTCCGAAGGAGTGAAAAAAAACTTGACAATTTGGAACAAGAAATCTAAAAAATTGCAAAAATATCAAGGCTTTGAAAAAAAGTCTAAATTCATTTTTTTCTCTCGAAAAATAAAAAAATACCAAATGGGAAATTTATGGCAAGTAGAATATATTAGTACCTACCATTCTTAAAAATTTCAGAGAAAAAAGGTGGAGTTTTTGAGAAAAACTTTCAAAATTTTTTTTCAAAAAATCGAAATAACTTTACCACTTTTTATTATTTTTTATTTTTTTATACATTTTTAATGAGTGCAAAAAACTGTATAAACTGAAATAAGAAAAACCTTAATTTCTACTGACCCTCAAACCCCATGCGAACATCAACAAATTTTTTAAAACCCTTAACATCTCAAAACTGATAAAAATGGCAAGGTTTTTAAAGTAAAATTTCCAAAAAATTCATTTACTCTTTAAAGTTTTTAAATATTCGAAAAAATTGTAAAAATATCGCTATGTTAATTTAAAAAAATACGTGTGTTTTAATCACGAGGCGAAGCCGAGGGATTTAATCGCTCGAGCCAAAATTTTCATTTCAATACCGTGCTTTTCGTCATGACATCGAGAAAAGCCCAATGAAAATGCCGAAATGACGAAAAACATATTTCATTGGCAAGCCAATCCTGAACATGTCACCTACCGGCCTGCATGATTTTAAATGGATTCGGTCAATAACTATCTAACTTTCTGAATCAGTTTCTTTTTCAATTTTGATAATAACCATAGAAAAGTTTTTGCTAGAGTGTAATTGGGCGGTTTTCGCTTTCCACGGTTCAATTACATTTTTCTACAGAAGAATATTGCAGATTAGAGAGATCTCTTAAATAGAAATGTGATTTCTATTGTCTTTGGCACAGTTCCAAGGTGTTTTAAATAGATGGTAATCTTAATGAACTATTTTTTTCCTTTGAGAAAGAAACATTTTTCTCCTTTGAGAAAGAACCATTTTTCTCCCCATTGATAGATCAATTGAAGTATGACACGTAATTAAATTATTGTCCAGTTTATTGAACATGGTCTAACGAATGAGCAATAACTGGCACTCAGAGAAATGTCCTCTTGCGACAAAAGGATGTTTCTTAAAACAAATGGAATTTCCTCTTAAATTTAAGGTTAAGGATTTTTATTTATCTCAAAAGATATCCTTTTGCAGCAAACATAGTCCTCTTGCTAGAAACTTCATCTAATCTTGGAATAAATTCAAATTCGCGTGGTTCAAGCCATAACACACAAGAGGTCGATACTTTTGTTTTAAGACAACTTTTTCTCTCAGTGGAGCATTGAACAATCTTCCATTGCATCCCTTTCTTAGAAATTCATGCTCGAGTAATTAATAATTTCGAGACGAAGGTGCTTGATTAATTTCCATTGTTGAAAACGGACTCAGAAGAAAGTTGTGAAATCGAACGAAAGTAGATTTCAAATTACTATGTATTTAATTTTTTATTACCTTCTTGAAATTATATAACATTCTCAAGAAGAGTTTCTTCAAAAGCAGAACATTCTGAACACAAAATTCAGTCTACCTTCATCTTATAAGTTTATAAATCGGCTGCAGCTTTTGGAATTGGGTTTCCAACGTTGGAGCCACTTGCAGGCTCTTTAAATGAGAAAAAATCAATCTTGCTAGAATTTAAAGCTCTCGAGTAGAATTTTAATGTTCGCATAATTTTTTGAGCTCGTGCAGACCCTTGAGGACAGGTTTGCGACGTTTAAGCTCGGTACCGTGGGAAGCCGAGCCAATATGCATACCCAATGACCGGATGACCTTCGCTCGTTGCATAAAGATAGGTTTAATTGACGGTGCTCGCAAAAACACGTTCCGTTGCGTTCGATAAAGCGAGAAATGAATCTCCCCGACTTAAACGTCCTAGAGCCTGATAGTCGAGCTCGATGCCTTCAGCTCCGACGTGTGTAAATGCCGAACGAGCCAAGCCAAGCGAAACCAACGTTGATTTCACAATTTCACTTCCAGGATACGCGAGGATCTAACAACAAATGGAAAAGTCTCTAGAAATTGCTAATTTACGACTCGCAGAATGAACACCTTGCCAACTCCAACTTCCGTACATTAACTCTGGAAAAAAAAAAAACAAAGAAACTATGGCAGTCAATATTTTCACAGATTTCACTCCATTTTATATTCGCTAGCTAAAAATATAATTCTGCAGAAATTCAATTCAACTCGCATTTGGTCCTGACAATATTGTTTTCTGTTAGTAATAAAGATTTCATAATGTGATTTAGTTGTCTAGTAGTAAATGATTTTCTAGTAGTTAATGCTGAACTAATGAAATTTTCTGTTCTTTTTTCGGAAAAAAAACACCAAAAAATGAAAATAGGAAGCGGATCACTGCCAGCAAGTCCAGCCGATAGCGGAGTCAGCGACGTCGAGTCCAGCACATCCTCTGGCGGTAACGAGGACGCGAATCTCCTTTTAAAAGCAAGGCTCAATCCTAACTCGTCCCTCCAGCCGAGCCTCGCATCGTCCCATCACTCTCACCTGACAGCAGGTGAGCACGTAAACGCAGATTAAGGAAACTAGGCAAACCATTGCGGCTTGCCGAGTTAATGGTTGCAAGCTCATCAAGCTTATTAAAATCCAAAGAAAGACTATAAAATTCCACTCAAAGTGCTCGGCATTCTCTCCTCCCAGCAGATTCTTAATTTACTCCTACCACTCTCCTTTCTGTTTCTTCAACTACCTCCGAGGCTAAGAAATATTTGTCTTATCCTTCACTCTCTCATGCAGAAGAATAGAGTTCTATTACTCTCGTTTTTAGTTGAAAGATAATTGCTCGTAACTAGTGAGGAAATATGGTCTGTTTGGAATTTAATTAGAGATGAGAGTACTTTTAATTCTTTTTGCTGAATCAATTTTTTTATGAATTTTTAGCAGCCTTAGGAAGGTCAGCGTGCCACAGTCCGGGAGTTTATCCCTCAACGACGGGATTTTTACCCCCGTCTTTTCACCCCCATCAACACCATCCCTCCCAGTATCACCCCCATAGAGGCAGCTCACCACACCATCAACACAGTAATCATGGAATGGGCCCTACTATGGGTCCTCCACACCATCATCACCTCCACCAGCCTCCGAATTTGCAACACTTGCATTATCGTCAGCCACCTTCCTGTGAGTACAATAATTATTTAATTTTCTGACCAAAATTAGACAGTTTCATTCTTTCATAAGCTATCAGTGGAATGTTAACCCTTTAAAACCCGCACCCAGAATCCGTTGACTAAAAATTCTAAAAACATTCAGGGATAATCTACGATCATTTTTTGATCGATATTTGCAATAAAATTTTTAAAGAATTTTTTTAGTTTTCTCGACTTCCACTGAGTGTAAGATAATTTATAGCCCCCTCACGAAATGTGGAATAGTCCACTTTAACCAAACCCACATATTTATTTTGCAGAATTTTACGTTTATCACATAAAAATTCTAGAAAATCGAAAAAAATAAATGAATCACAGTTGTTACGTTGGTCGCTAAAGGGTTAAAGTCTTAAGTCATAGCTGAAATCTCACTGAAATACAATCATGCGTTTCTTAATCTTGAAAGTACTTTAAATTCATGATTAGATAATGAAGAATCGTGCGTGCGATAAGGACGTTTTCGAAGTCTTAGCGCCTCTTCAACAGCTTTTTATAAAGGTCACACGTCACATCAGCTATTAATTATATTAATAACTCAGTAAAAAGTTTTCTCCCACAAAGAACGCAATGCGAGTGAAAGGAAACGGCTGGGGAAAAATAAATTGCTTGATGTATATTCGAACTACGTTTTGTAAAAAAGTTTATTTGGATGTTGTGAGCAGGTGACTGCAGTTGACCGAGATTCAAGCCTGATTTTTAAATAAATTTTAACAGATGTTAAAATGTTAATGTTAATTTTCCCGCAGATGTTTGTAATTAAATCTACTTTTTTCTCCTTCGTTCTTTTTTTTTTTAATGAAAGTCTTCTCTGACGCACAAAGGTGTTTGAATCTTAGAGCTTATTTAAACTTTTGCAGATTGCTTATCAGATCCTTGAGAGGAACCACTAAATCAAAGATCTTCAGATAAAAAAAAAGTCGATTCTTCTACAAGCTTATAAACATTATTTATAT
>JBAGKK010461402.1:0-17415 GCA_037177015.1 Euceroptres primus
TATATACATATACCGAGGGCTAAGCGAGAAAGATGATCAGATATTACTGATCGTGTAAGGTGGACTGACTGTGACGCAGTGTCTAAGCGTCAGCTCCAAACATGAGTGACTGCAAATATATCGTTGATGATGTTTCATTGGCTATGGAATCTATTTCTTAAGATCTATTTAGTTCTAAAATAAACTATAAGGATCGGCGAACGTTTCGGCCCAGGTAGGGGCCCTCTTCAGAGCCAAATAGTAATAATGGTCATCAATTAAGAATCACTAAAATAATATAAACTAATAATAAATACATGCGAGGACTTATTCAGTCCGGCTTTTATGACAGTGGTTGCTCAGGTAGTCGAAGAGATCCTCACAGCGTTGGGTCGTGCGCGTGCGTATGTGTGTGTGTCAGTAGAGTCGTGATATCCAAGCTCTCAGCAGGTTCCACTATCACAGTATGTACGCGTCCCTTTACTACCTAGTTATAAGACAATCTCCTGACAAGAATGTTTTGATTTGTCTAATTTATTTATTTATTTAATTATTTATTTATTTATAAATTGTTATTTTCACTTTAGTTATTACTAAATTTTTTTTTTTTGTAAAAACTTCGAGCACTTGAACAATTGTTAAAATTAGTGGTTTTTTATTCACACGAGCGAAAACACTGTCTCAAGTAAATTATATTTCACTTTCTAATTTTTAATAAAGCACACTGCACTTGTAATAATAACGCATAATAATAACACAATGTAATTGTTACTGTAATAATAACGCAATTTTGTCACAAAACTTTTCGATTTGTTTAATTTTTTATATTAATTAATTAATTTATTATTATGTTCACTTTATTAACAGTAACGAAACACTGTCCCAAATTGATTGTAATTCACTTTCTAATTTTGAGCAAAGGACACTGTACTGTATAATTGTTTTGTGGAACCTGGATGTGAGAACCTGGATCGTGATTAAAGTTCACACTGAATAATTGACACAAACACACGAACACGAACTCCCGCAATTTTTGAGTTTTTCCGGACAAGAACAGTTCGTTTTAATTTTCAAATTGACACGAGATCAACACTAGGTTTCAATGTATCGATGTACTTCCGGTACGTCGACGACATCCTCGTGGCAGTCTCGATTACACAGGTAGACTACGTGTTAGATTTTTTCGACGAGAATTCCGTTGGTTCCATTAAATTCACATTAGAGAAAGAAACAAACAATACTCTTAGCTTTCTAGATATAGCACTCAGTAGATGTGAGAACCAAAGAATATTATCTTATTGGTTTCGTAATCCCATGTGGTCTGGAAGGTGCCTCAACTTTCATTACAGCCACTCCTTATCTATAAAGGAAGTGTTCTCTTCAATATAGTAGATAGGGCTATACTTCTATCAGATCCACAATTCCATAACGACAATTTGATTTTAATTCAAAATTTCCTGTATGAGAATTGTTACCCACAGAAATTTGTTAAAGATAATATAAATCGTAGACTCCGGATGTTGGCGCAAAAGCACAACAAGCAGGCGGACAGGTAACGCAGGTTACAGAAACTAAACCATTTATTAGCATCCCCTATATCGAAGGACTGCCGGAGCAAATATCGGGAATTTTGAATGCGTACAACATTAGCACAGCTTTCAAGAACAAAAAGGACTCATCGATAGTTCTAAAACCAACTAAGGACAAATTAGAAAAGAAACTATCCTCAAACATTGTTTACTGCGTACCGTGCAAGGGAAACCAATGTAAAGCGGTATATATAGGTCAAACGAAAAGATTATTTAAAAGCTAGAATTTATTAACATGGTAGGGTTATACTTAAAGAACCGAATAAACAGAGTGCGCTGACTAAATACATAGTAGAGAGAGATCATCCGTTCGATTGTGAAAGAACAAAAATTTCAGCGAAAGAAAGTAATTTAGACAAACGGTTACTATTGGAAATGTGTCACATTGCCGGTAACTCAAAGATGTACAACTCGGTACTTAAAAAGAAGAATAACTAAGAAAAATTTGCGATATAAAGGGCCCTGGTCACTCGAGCTGATCTAGCCGGATAGACCGATAGACGGCTAGACGAGTCGAGATCCCAGAATCAGTGAATCGCCTCTAAGCAAATCATAACGTTTAAGACCAACGTCACACTAACTTTTCGACCAAAAAACACTTCCTTCTTAACGTCATCTTGGGTGTCTTCTCACCAGAAAGTCAGTTTTCATGTTGATGCAGAACAGACCGGATCTCCTCGTGTCAATTTTAAAATTAAAACAAACTGTTCTTGTCCGGAGAAACTCAAAAATTGCAGGAGTTCGTCTGCGTGTGTTTGTGTCAGTTATTCAGTGTGAACTTTAATCACGATCTACATCTCACACCCAGGTTCCACAAAACAATTATCCAGTGCAGTGTCCTTTGCTAAAATTAGAAAGTGAATTACAATATATTTGGGACAGTGTTTCGTTACTGTCATTAAAGTGAACATAATAATAATAAATAAATGAGACAGTGTTTTCGCTCGTGTGAATACAAAACCACTAATTTTAATGATTGTTCAAGTGATCGTAGTGTTTACAAAAAAAATTTAGTACAACTAAAGTGAAAATAGCAATTTTTAAATAACTAAATAATTAAATAAATAAATAAATTAGACAAATCAAAAAATTCTTGTCAGGAGATTGTCTCATAACTAGGTAGTAAAGGGACATGTGCATACTGTGATAGTGGAACCTGCTGAGAGCTTGGATATCACGACTCTACTCACGCACACACATACGCACACACATACGCACGTGCAAGGCCCAACGCTGTGAGGATCTCTTCGACTACCTGAGCAATCTCTGCCATAAAAGCCGGACTGAATAAGTCGTCGCATGTTTTTATTATTAGTTTACATTATTTTAGTGATTCTTAATTGCGTGACCATTATTATTATTTGGCACTGAAGAGGGCCCCTACTTGGGCCGAAACGTTTGCCGATCCTTAAAGTTTCTTTTACAACTAAGTAGATCTTAAGAAAGAGACCCCATATCCAATGAAATATTATGAACGATTTCATATAGAGGGTCAATGAAAAAAAAGACATTTCTTCCAACATGTCACAATTCAATTGAAAATATAGTTCATAAGGATATTATTGCGTTTCTTAATGATTTTTTTATATTGTTCGGAAAGCGTTTAAGAGACGCATCAAATGTGTTTGGAAAGATAAAAGTGTAGCCGAATTACGTGCTGAATTTAGAAGAGTCGTCCAGGACGTTGAAAATGTTGAACTAAAAACGTTCATGTCTAAGACAAAAGAAATTTATCCGACGACTATATTAGATGACTGTTTCGATGACAATGTGAAACAGCCAATCTTGAAGAGAGTTGTAGAGTTTCATTAAACCGATTCTGAATGGAAATAACACTCCATTGTGAAACTAGAAATTAACATTAATAATTATAACCCTATACAGGCTAGTTTTTATATCGACTTGCCGCTTTTAATTGAAAAGAAACAAACTTGTGTCAATATACAAAATAGTGAAAACAAGTGTTTCAAATAGGCAATATTATCAGCGTTACTTCCAGTTGACTGTAGAAATCACCCTGATCGTGTATCAAATTATCCACAATATCAAAAACTGAATTAGACTTCAATGGAATAGAGTTTCCCGTAACTCTAAAAGATATACCGAAATTTGCAAAATTAAACGATATCTCTATAAACGTGTATGGTCTGCACAGAGTTCCTCCAATTCTAACATCTGAAAAGAGGGAACAACATGTTAACCTTCTTCATGTTCAAGACCACTACATTGACGAGAGTCTTGATGAGTATTATATTGATGACGATTAAGATTTTTATAACTTTTATTATGTATGGATAAAAGATTTGTCTAGATTCCTTGGTAAGCAGATATCGAAAGACAGAAGCAAATTTGCGATAGATGTGTCCACTATTTTACGAGTGAAAAAAAATTTTTCGCCCACGATTTAGAATGTTTAAACCGTTTTAAATCGCACATTTGCGATAGATGTGTCCACTATTTTACGAGTGGAAAAAAATTTTTCGCCCACGATTTAGAATGTTTAAACTGTTATAAAATTCATCTACCAAAACCCAGCAAGAACTTTGTAGAATTTAAAAATTATAACAATGAAGGAAAGGCTCTATTCATAGTCTTTGTAGACTGTGAATGTTTTCTTAAACCGTCTGACAAACCGCAGGAAAATAATGCCAATTCTGAAGTTTTCCAACACCATGTAATCTTCAGTATAGCATATTATTTCAAATTCAGCTATGAGGATTCTCTGTTGGGCTATCATTCCTGCCCTTAAACTGCAGACTCTGCTGAATGGTTCGCCAAGAAATTGAAGCAAATGGCTGAAGAGATTGAAATCGTCATCTTGTGCCCAATTCCTATGGATGATCTTACACGTGAGCAAAAGTCTACGTTCAGGGAAACGACTGTATGCCACATTTCTGACAGAAAATAACACAGGGAGAGACAAAAGTTTGCGATCACTGCCATTTAACGGGAAAATATAGAAGGCCCACCCATCAAGTTTGTAATAAAATTATCAAGATTCCCGAACTATACCTGCAGCGTTCTACAATCTTTCTGGCTATGATGTGCACTTTTTAATTCGTGAAATTTGTTCAGAATTTGAAGGGAAAGTTGACCTTTTTCCCTTAAACAAGAGAGGATATATTTCTTTCACGAAATATGTCAAGAGGAGTGAGTTCAAACTTAACTATAGTTTAATGTTAAAGTAATTATAACTTAACTATAGTTTAATCTTAAGGCAACTATAACTTAACTATAGCTTAATGTGAAATTGACTATAACTTATCTATAGTTTAAAGTTAAATTAACTATAAATAAACTATAGTTTAATGTTAAATTAACTATGAGTTCACTATAGCTTAATGTTAACTTAACTATATTTTAACGTTAAATTAACTGCTTCTTTAACATTTTTTTTACATATCTGACTTATCTATCCAACTATTGTGTGAAGATTCAAAACCAAACCAATTCACACACACTTTGTTATCACGTTTCTTGAGGATCTTCTCTACGAGATAAATGTATGTGTACTTAACCTTGAAGAGCTCTTCTTGATAGAAGCGACCAGCAATTGATTGGTACTAACAACTTAATCAGTTACGTACAAGCTTAAAAACTCTTGAGCTTATACGTAACTGGTTTAGTTGTCATGACTTACTCCAAAGTCTATATTTCTGTGGATCAACTGGCAGTGTATCCCTTTTCGAACATACTCTTCAGTTTGCTCACTCGAAATTTGTCACAAACTTTGAATTTTGGCCATCTCATGGGTATTTTCCTTTGTTTTTAGAAGCACTGCATCAATTCATTCTCATCGTCAGTAGTGACATTTTTAAGTTTCATGCCAATGGTTCGATATTTCGTATCGTTACACTTGAAAACGAGGATGAGCGAGGTATCTACCAACTTACGGTTGCCATGTAAACTAAATTGTGGTCATATCATATTCTTGATTGTCAGATTGAATCGTTCAATGATTGATGCTTTTAGATAACTCTAAGTTGAATAAATTTTGATGATGTATAATTGCATTAAACTCTTAAATTGTGAGGTGTAAAATTCTTTGCCCATATCGGTATGCAATTTCTGAGGGATTCGACCTTGAACAAGTGTAGATTTCATTGCGGTAGTAATGTTCTTTCCAATCTTACTTTTCACTGGAATAGCCCAGGCGAATTTTGAGAATATATTTGTAACAGTAAGTCAGTACTTAAAAATCTTTATTCACTTGGGAATATGGGATCATATTTAACCAAATATGCCTTCCAGGTCTCATCAATACTACGCATTTTAACACAGCGACGTGAATAATTTTCTCTTGCAGGTTTATGGAGCTTCTGTAACTACTGTAGGTTTCTTTGAGTCCATTTTCTAGTGCGTTTAATCGCGCGTCGAATGGAGTTCAAAGCGTTGCGAAGTGATCACTCTTGTTTTGTATCGATTTGTAGATTCTTAATTTTCTCGTTGAGCCTTTCTTCAACAATTTGCATCAAAATATTATCATTAATAATTTTGTAACACATAACTAAGACGTAATTTTATAGAATGTTCGTAACTCGCGGTGTATTGTTCTTCAGCGTCTTCAACGTTACAGAGTCTTTTTTTATCAACATCGTTATTACCGTCTGAAGTGACCTTGAAACCAACGCCAGGAGCTCCAGCAGGTCTTGCTGAAACGGTTTGGTTCAGGGAATGCCCGAACACGTCAATGCGCATTTTAATACCGATGCTATAGTCAGCTGAACTCGCTTAATATATGATTTGAGCCTCTCGAAATTACTCAATGATGGACATAATTTCATTATTGTGACTATGATTTTCAACTGCCTGAGATTCCATGAGCAGTTTAAGACGATCGACTAACTAATTAGGATCATGTATATCAGTCGATATAATCTGGCCTTGAATCTTGTCTTGCAATCATTAAGTGATGTAGTGAATCCTTACTACCAAACATTGTTTCTTATTGCGATTTAACAAAAAGAAGAACCTTTTTGTTAATTTTTCATAATTTTGAGTAGGTACATCATCATCTCCGTAAACCATAGTTGCATTATGCTCTCGATCATGCCCATCTGCAATCGTAAAAGATATATTATTTTCTTCATCATCGTCTTTAATTCCCTTTTTAAATTCATGCTTGACAGTTGCCTCAGACATGTTGATCAGTTTTCTTTTGTGGTGAAACTATGGGTTTAAGGTTTTATTCAATATACTGTCAGCAGCTTCTTTTCCTAACTTAAGCATACGATGTTTGATAGAGTACTTCTTTTTGTTTGTGAAACAAGTTAATGATTCGATGTCGTAAACTATACTAACATTATTCTAGTACAATCTATTATATTTATAAAATAACAAAACAGTCAAATCCTTTTCTATATCTACCCTCATTTAAATTATTATCTTCATAATATATAAATCATTATAAAGACTATAGGTCCATATTTGTCAGTGTTTCAGCATAGCATGCTGAGCACAAATCTCGAAGCTTGGTGTATAGCATATCTGTATTTACAAAATCATCATAAACATGTTTGAGATTTGTCTCATATTGCCTAAAGAAAACTAATAAATTGTGTTGGTATGGTCTCTAACTAATTGCTGAGACACTCGAGCATATGTTTGACACAGATAGAAACTATCAATATTTACACGTCTTCCCATGCAGAAGAAGGCTCTAGCATTGTCTTGCTTTTCACATGTAATATCATCAAATATAATTTGGTTTAGCCTCGCTGGGTGAAACTACTTCTTAATGCTCACTGAATGGAAAGTACTCAACGCCATCTATGTCACTGAGTACTTTTTCCAAGAACTTATACTTTGGCTGTTCAAGAGGTTTCGAGTAGAGGTAAATATTTTCAAATCTGAGACAATTTGAATAATAAATTAGAGAAAGTAGTGCACTTGTTTTAAAACAATTATATCGTCCACAAAAAACAAAAAAAATGCTGTCTGACAGCAGACTACCGTAACGTTTCACCCTTCTCTGCTCCCGCTGAACTAGGGTGTCTATATTCGCTAACGGGAGTTTGGCAGGTTGTTTCTCGAACCGCTCAACCTATAAATACCGTGCTTATATAAGCTTCCAGTCAGTCGTGTAGTAACCTTCGTAGAGTGAGGAATAATTATACATCGCAGAGAGAAAGTAAAGAAACGTTGTGGTAAAGGCTTAGGTAATAGTATTATCAATAAGTTGCCCTATGAAATACATTTACCTGGCTACCAGTACTCAGGACCTGATACTAAATTAGTCAAACGATTGAAACGAAGTGATCCAGGCATAAATTCGCTGGGTGCTGCTTGCAAGGAGCACGACATTGTCTATTCGAAAAATCGTGAGAATATTGAAGCAAAAAACGCTGCTGATTGAAGACTAGCTGACAAAGCGTGGCAACGAGTTTTTATCTATAACTAACACCATGAATGCTTAATCAAAACTCGATATGGGATTGAGGTAGAAGAATAAAAACAAATTAAAGAAGCGAGTAGTGCTGAGGAAGATTGTAGATTAGGGCATATCTAAAAAGAAAGTTCGTTACCCTGAGTTCTAACAGCAAAAAAGCTTTCTTTTGGGACTCAAAAAAGCCCTTAAAGTTTCATAAAAAATATAGCCGTAAACAATAAAAAACGACACACTTCTTTTCATCTGAAAGCCAATACATTTTTTATGATATCTTGATTAGCAGAAAAAATAGATCGGAGCAAGTGGATTCATGCCAAGTTGTACTGCGATTTTGGGTGTATCAAGGTTTTGTTTACATCTTTCCAATGCATGCTTAGGCTTAACCTTAGGCTTATGTTTTCGTTTTATTTTCCTTGTATTTTCAGAATAAGAATTCAATTCAGTTTTAAATGCCTTAACGTAAGTATTGTATAAGGGAGTTGAAAAAATAGAATTTTAAGCAGCACTTTTTTTTTTTAATTAAATTTAGTGAACGTGATTTTTGACTTACACTTAAACCTCGAAAAGTGTCGCGGCTCGAGTCTTGTCGCGACATTTTTCAAGAGCGTAAAGTCCGGCCGAAATCCGAAAAAATAAAGCCCCCTGGGGCTGGGACAGGTAGGCGCCCGGTGCCGTATCGCTCAAGCGGGTTTCCACATCTTGTTTCATTAATTTCATCTACCACTTTATTTACTAGTGTAAAAATTTAAGAATAAAATAAAATATTCGAATAAAATTTTTTGGATCAAGCGCCGGAAATTACTTGAAAGTCAGTTAAGCTTGGAAAATTATATTTTTTTGAAGACATTTTGGTAACAATAAAACTTGTTGACAAATTAAAGCTTTTAAAATAAAACTTTAACAAATATGTACGTATTAAAAAATATCTAAGCTGCCAAAATTCAAATTTAAAATTAAATATCAAAAACTGATTCTTGAAAATCACGAATAATAAAAAATTTCATTCTTTTTCATTTTATAACATTTAGTGGAGTTGTCATTATTTATAAAATCGTTATGGAAGGTAGTAGATAGATTAAAGGCTACAAAAGATACATAGAGTGAAAGTCAATTTTTATTGTATGCTACATCGAAAAACAGTCAGAGATTAAAGAACACTAATTCTTCGTCCTTAAGTCTTTCTTGAACAGTGTTTGCTGTAATTCTTTCCAATTCGTCCATATGACGAATTTGCTCCTCCGATAGTTGAACATTCATTTTCATCCATTTCTTACACTTTGAGAATTATTCATATGCTTGTTTGGCAGTGCCACTATTTTCTTCGTCCTCTTATACTTCAGTCTCATTGGCCTCAAAAGAATCTTCGACGTCTTCTTTTGGAACTTCGGTCCAATTCTGATTTTTGGTCACAGATTGTAAGATACCTTCATATGTTATTTCCTCCCATCCACAGTCCCCCTCGATTTGGTCGAACCACTTTCGAATTTGCAGTTGACGGTCTTTTAAGCTCATTCCATCATCTGCACTCGTTGGCAAAAGTGTAACAACATCATCACACATTTCGTAAGCAAAATCAAATGTCTCGATTAAGACATTCAGTTCAGTGACAGTATCGACGTTGTTCGTCATTCTAAACAGAAGATTCCAAGCATTACGCACAGTGTTTTCTTTGACATCTTGCCGTGTTTCGCTCAGCATTGAAATACTGCTTCTTAAGTTCAGTTTTTCCAAGAAATCTTCAATTTTCGTCAATTTCTTCTTGTATAATTTCTTGGTAGTTGATATGAGCGATTGGTCAGTTGGTTGGAAAAAGGTCGTTAAGTTTGGTGGCAAGTACATAATTTTAAAATTTGGATGTACTTTGTTCAGTATTTCAGCAGATGGATGTGTCGGAGCGTTGTCCAAAATCAGGAGGACTTTTCCACTGATCCCTGTTTTCTTTTGATGATCCAAGACCCGTGGGATAAATTCTTTTTTGTACCTGGCAATGAAATTACACAATCAATATACATATATTACGTTATACAAATGTAAATATAAGCCACAAATTGTATTTCTGTTCATTTGCACAGAGAGGGCTGACAATCGGTCCTTTTTTTTCATTCCTGGTGTGCATTTCTCGGTGTGCAGTGCAAGTGCACGATTGAGAAGAACTTTCTAGTATATGCCAGATTCATCCGCATTATAAATTTTATCTGCGTTCCATTTTTTTGATATGATTTTCTGTCCAAGCATCTTTGAAAACTCTTCCGCAGAACTACTGGCATTAGATAATATTTTGCCCTTCAAAGCCAGTGTTCTTAATCCATGTCGATTTTTGAAGTTCTGGTGAAAACCATTTGATGCCTAAAGGAAAAAATACAGAACGTTCTATAAATGTTGTGGAATACATATTAAGCGCACTTCGGACTTCTGCTTTACCACTTCATTTTAAGAAATTACGAAAACATATTTTAAAAATCTCATAATCCATTTTTTTTCAGTAAATTTGCAGTAGACATCTGTATTTTTCACACATTTTTCAAAGTTTTATCACAGAATTTCACTTTTCACAACGTAAGAAACGAAAAACGCGTTTCTTTTGTGACTTTTTTGCGCAAACATGGTCAATTTTCAAACATCGGGGTTCTTTTATTACAACCTATACAGGAGGCTTGACCGCTTCTGTTGATATTAGTTTTATTTTTGTAAATAATGAATAAATGATTCTTGTAAATAATAATTTAAAAATATCAAATTTAAATATATTTAAAAAATGTAGGAATGAAAATATATTCCATAGGAAACAACGACTTCAACTAATACCTTTTTTAATTACTTTTTAATGACTAAAATCTATTTTAAGAAAATTTTCAGATAAAACATTAAAATGTCATTAAATTTCTTGTACATGACTACGTGTTTAAACTTACTGTAAAATTTAATGGGTCTCCCAAAATTGCATTAAAAATTACAGCCTGATCTTGCAGCAAACTTCCCGGAACAGGTTGTCCTTGGTCACGTTTTTGGATGAACCACTTCAATAGCACTGATTCCAAATCTTGGTTAGTAGCCGTTCTGGAGGTTTTTTTATTTTTGAATTCTAGACATACTGATTGGTGGAAAATGTTTTATCTGTCTTTTACAATTCGTTGGCAGGTCCTGGAGCTTATACCATATTCTTTTAAAATTGATTCCCTTGGAACTTCCGAACGAACTTTTGTTAAAATCTGCGATTTTGCAGATAAACTCGAAAAGTCCTTTTCTTTGTGTGCTCCGTTATTTTGTGCGAGATCAGTGCAACCAGTATACTCAAACTCGTATGTTACCATAAGGCGAATTTTAGGTTATGGCGCATTGGCAGACGAACGGATCAATCCAGTCCGTGCCGTGCCCCGCACCACTGAAACCACTATGCGCGCTCAGCCAATGAGCCCGGGAGTGTTCAAGAGGTTCGAACTCATCATGTTCACGTTACAGAACACTATACAGCACAACAGGTATAACATTGCGCGCAATTATACAGCATTTTATTTGTTGATTTATTTATAAATGTTTAAATAGAGTCGGGTGAGCGATCTGTAAGTGTAAAAAAGTGTAGTGCTAGTGGTGTCACATTTACCCAGCAAAGCTCTCTAAATAAACATTGTAGCGAAGTGCATGGTGTGATTCAACTGAAGACTTGTTATGTGTAAGTGCAAATTAAATTTGTAATTTATAAATTTATAATTTAACGCGTATTACAGCACTTCTTCATTCAAGGACGGGTGTTACCAGCAGTGCTTCGAATGAAGCTTTAACACAAGCAACTAAGAAAAGCGAAGAAGCCTTTGAAATTCTAAAACATGACCAAGTAAACTCATCAGAAGAGTCACACCTGCCTATACCTAGTTTTCCTGAACTCCCTAATCTACCGAGCCACAAAAATTATATATTAAAGCGACGATCAATGAATTTAATTTATAATGAATGAATGATTAAATGAATTTATAATGAACTTGAATTTGATGAACGTGGGTGTCTAAAAGATACAAAATTTGTTGACTTGTAAACTTATGTTATTAACAACTTGTGTTCAAAAATACAGATTATTGTTCGTTTGTAAAGTTAATTTCAGTATTAAAATTACATGCTTTTAGCGACATGGTGATAGTTGATAATGAAAATTTGTCATCCGATATTATTAGTTTATTATATAAACAAATTATATAAACAAAAGAGTAGAGCCGGCATTTGTAATGAAAAATTACTCTTTTTTCTCTTCATTTCACTTAAACTATGTTGCCATGAATGTTTAAGTAGAAAAAAGATTACGGATCTCGATGTTGCGACGTCAAAACTAGTTTTAAGAGTTTGAACAGAACTTTTATATAAACCGAAAAGTATGTTTAAATAAAGAAATATATATTATAACTGATCATTTTCAGTCCCAGATTATTTTATTTTAAGTAATTTATTTTTCTAAATAAGTTATTAAATTTAGATTTATTAAATTTTGTTTAAGATTAGAAAGTAATTGATTAATTTTATTTATCGGGGTACTTAACCCCCCCCCCCCTACTAAAGGTTCATACAAGAAAAGAAAAGAAAAGAGTTTTTTACAGGGAGAATTGATAAACGAAAGTTACGTTAGCTAGTACAGTTCCGACCGGTCGGCCCCTATGTCCGATAATGCAATCGAATTAGAACTTACATTTCGAACAGCGAACAACTAACTGCGTGAGTTGACCTCGCGAGAATTCAGTTACAAGTATGCAACGAGAACTAAAATTTTCACACGAGGGAGGAACGACCCAAAAAAAATTTGAGATGAGCTTTTGGGGTCCTTATAAAAGGTTTGGACCGATTCATGCTATCTGGAGTGTATGTTTAACTGCAGGGTAAAATTTAATGGTTGACTTAACGATGAATAAATTGCCGATTGGCATCAATTTGAGGCAATTCCACCCCCCTCTTAGAGAACTGCGAATATTATTCGCAGAAGAGCCCCTTTAAATTTTTATGTCATATTGAGAATAAAGATTGAACTCGACGTTGACAGAGTTCTTATTCAAGGAAAAGAAGTACCATTGAGGAAGTATAATACTCCTCAAGCCTTTGAATAACCTTTGTCGTTCCGATTCTAAAAGCAATGCAATTCCATCACAAAATCCGGGATAACTTGCATACGCTGGACCAAAAGCGATTTTTATGATTTCCCGCCATAAATGCCGGTCTTTCGCGTGAATCACGACTCCAAATTTATCTGCAAAGAGTAAGCTCAGAACTCAAGCGTCGGTTTCTGAAATTTGACGCTAACGTGAATCGACTAACACTTATTAGAGGTGGGTTTTCAAGTTAAAGAGAATTGGATGCCTTAACTACAAAGGTACATCAAGGTTGTCGAGTCAATTTGAAGAAATACAATAAGCCAGGGTTGGTCAAGTTAGGATAAATCAAGGAGATAAAATCGGGTCAAAGTTATCTATCTCCTAACTGAATGACTTGAGCACCTGAAGAGATAAGTGCCTAGTTAAGTTGGAAATCGTGTCCACCAAAGAAGGAATTGCAAAATGTCGATTATAATGAAGGGTTTAATACTGGTACTTAATCCACCAGAGGAATCACGGTTAGTCTCCTGAGTTGAATGGTCAATTGAATCACCGTCGCTCAAAGAATCCGAAATACCCATCCTAAGTGGTGGATCGGTAGAGGAGCGACGTAGAGAATTGATCACGTTATGGAAACTGGAACATTTCAAATCACAATCGGTTGATTCTGCGAAGTTGGTGAAATAACGCAACCTAACTCGCAAAATAATTTAGAGAAAGTTAAATGTGGGATCGAACGAGGTTCGAACCCCAACGTCAAATCCAGGCAAACGGGATTCTATATGAAGATTCCGTCTACCCTGGTTCAGTCAGTTCAGGTTTAGTCAAGTCAGATGAAGTCAAATCAGGCAAAATCAAGTCAGGTACTGTGGGATTAATGGACAGGGTCGTCAGAGGGATGAGAGGAGGAGAATTGACCCTGAGTTTGCTTTATTGATTGCCCTGACAGCAATCCGAGGCACACATCTATTTAATGCGGCCAAATTTTTCCTGATCGTAACTTCACTCAGCCTCGGATGTTTTACGAATTTTCCAGACGTGATCGACTTCACCCCAATAAAAGTGGAAGCAATACGGCTGGACTCTAGATTCCCTTAGAATCTGAATTTTTTTTTTATTCGAGACTTTACGACGAAAAGATTTGGCATCTTTAGTGGCATCAGACGCGAATTCATTATTCGAGATCTAGGGCCGGGTTTGAAACAATAGTTGTAACCAGGCTTTGACTAGGCATCCTGGCGAAAGCTGGGTTGAAACTAGGCTCGATCGAGCCAGCTTGATTTAAAGTTTGCCCCTGAAATTTTTTATTCGTGAAATCGGAAGAGAAACGAACCGATGTGGAAATTGAAGTGACGTTAGTAACTGGTGTTTCTAGTTTAGGTTGATCAGTAGCAATCTGGTTGAATCTCGGCATCAAAAAGGAAACCGGGTAGAAATTGGGAACCGCACGATTAGCTAGTTAAACAGGTGTGCTGTCAATAGTCGGATGTAAACAGCAATGACGACTATTATTCACGTCGGACATTAACTTTTCAAAATTTACTTGCGACGGAATTGTCGAGTTTACAGAGAATTGAATTAAATTAACAGCTTCAAACTGAAGCCTGTGAATATATATACGCGAATACTGATTTGAGGGGAACATCTTCACTGATGTTACTACCCCTGCTTTTACAGATGACCATGGACAATGGCCCTGAAGCTCGGGAATACCAGATGCGAGACAATCAGTTCCTGTTGAATTGTCAGGAAAATAGGCTGCATTAAAATCATTGTCCGAGTAAGGCACTTGGAATAGAGAATCCGTGAAATAATCAGTAACCCTGCAATTTACCGAAAAAACTTGCGATACATGAGTGCGAGTAGAGACAGCAGGCCTCAAAACTGTTTGAAATTCAGGGAAAAATGATCCTGCACACGCGTACGTCATTTTATTTTCGGGGTCAAAATTTGCTCATTAAATTTAGGGTGACTAAAATAGATGCAGCAATCGAATGCGCAATAGAAACAATAGTATATAAAAACAATGTGAGACTACATATACAATAAGACACCCGTTATATATTCGGATAATGTACTAGGTGGCTGAGATAAAAGACCCACCAGTTACCCAAAAATCACAACATCACATAATTACGATGTTGAAACTCGAGACAACTAAATTGACCTTAAACAGAAATTAATTAATTCGAGTAATTTTCACATTTGAAAATTTTTTACATTTTATTTTGAAGGTCATGAACCAAATTCAAAATTGATTTCTTGCCCAAAAAAACCGTTAATTTATTTGGTTTTGAAAATAACTGTAAAATTTTTATCTCAAAGTATTTTTTTTAGATCAATTCTTAAAATTTAATTAATTAATCACACCGTTACAAGACACTGTGATCCGAAAAATAATTCAATGTCACAGCTCAATTTTTAATACTAAAAGAATTCCACATTTGAATTTTAATTTAATATTCAAGGTCCAACATCGCCTCGACTTTCAATGAACAGCTTATAATTCAATAATAACAACCTTATTTAATTTTACCAAGGTTGGGCTTCCTTGGGATTCAAGCCAGGAGTCGATCAATAACTCGCGTGAATCATTTAAAGAGACAGTGGTGA
Source organism: Euceroptres primus (assembly GCA_037177015.1). Lineage (NCBI taxonomy): Eukaryota > Metazoa > Arthropoda > Insecta > Hymenoptera > Figitidae > Euceroptres > Euceroptres primus. The sequence goes on from JBAGKK010461402.1 coordinate 15,639, forward strand.
TGTCATCACCCTAGCGTTGCTCGGGCCCTATACTACGGGCGCCATTTTTAATTGATTATTTTCAGTCATAGATTATTTTATTTTGAGTAATTTATTTTTTAAAATAAGTTATTAAATATAGATTTATTTAATTTTATACTTTACAAGTAAAATTTATTTTCATACACACAGAGAATTTATGCTTTACACGAAGTTAATTAACTACTCTGCTGAGCGCCAGGTACTTTCGGTGCTCCCAAAAGTACCAAAAGGAGTTTAAAAAGAAAGGAAATGAGTTTACTAAAAGGCACAACTAGACTCATACTGCAGGGAGTGGGGGGTAAGGAGCAACACCAAAATGACTAAACCACACTTTCGAGGAACAAATAAAATTTAATGACCATTCATGGAAGTTGAATCAACTCCCCTAATCAATATTTAATTTGAAATTTAATATTTAATTAACGTTCTTTTAAATACAATTTTTGTTCAATGTGGCGTCTCGCCACGCCGACATAACCTGGCACGACCGTCGGGACCTACCATGCCAGATACAGAATTGCGACAAATTAGAGCGTTCAATTATAACATACACTGACTCTAATTTAGTGCTATTCAAAGCTCGGAATTAAGAAAATTGAATCCTGGATGACCTGACTTGGAGCGCGAATGGGATTGACAACGCAATCCCTGCTTTAGGAGCGTGGTCAAGAATATTCAATTTACAATTATAACGGAAAAGACCATGGCAGTCAGTACATTTACAGATGCGGCGTCCACCCCGGAAGCAACCCCGACTACAGGAGTGCATCTTTAGCGATCAGCGTCCAAAAAATAGATACGGAAGCGGTAGAAACAGTTAGCCGCTTTGAAGCTCCAGACTTGAATGGCGACGTTCGCCACGTCGCGCAACGACGTTTGCTCCCGTGGCTACCGCAGCGCTCGGTGTGTTCATCTACGGCACCACCCGCTACCCCGCGCAAGATTCAAAATTCATAACCCATAGGCGGTACAATATCGCGTGTAGGTAACGCCGGTTCCTATTGTGCCGAGACTGTGCTAGTCGTCTGCTGCATCGTCAGCTCACTAATCGGTCGAAATCGCGAAACGCAGCCGGACTTCTTGGTGTTATCACCGACGCTCTTGAACACCACGGGAATCACTTCCATGATGTATACGCGGGTGATTATTCCAACGACGAACCAGTGTGCCTCCCTGCAGTAGTCCACCACGTGACGTTCTTTAGTGCCGAGGTTTAGATGGCCGTGACTCCCATCAGCTGTTGTCCTAATGAGGGTCAACGACCCTCATTTGCAATGGTCATGAAAATAAGAATATCGAGTCAGTGAGTTAATTAATCAGTGCAATTCTGACTCTGGTTGGTCCGAGACGAGAACTTGGAGACCTAACGTTCACGGATTTACAATGGGATAATTCCCCACCTTGACAAGTGATTTAATACATTTTATTTTATTTAAAGAAAGTGTGTACAACCACTTGACCTGTCAACTCGAGTTTACAGAGCTCGAATTGATTCGAGCCTGGAGCTTTCTTTTTAACAGCAAGAAAATAAAACTGACTTTCATTTAATTTAAATTCATAATATCTAACGCCGGCAGAAAATACAGCGTTACAATATATATATATATATATATATATTGTAACGCTGTATTGTGGTAATAAACTTGTGGTAATAAATTTTATGTGCCATATAGAGGAGAGTACCCGAATATGAGATATTCTCGCAATATGAGATAGCGGCGTTTTAGCTAAAGTAAGAGGCGCACTCTGTTGGTTC